>OMKR01073714.1:0-16358 GCA_900302355.1 Cyttopsis rosea
AATTTGTTTTGGTTTTCCTTCTTCAACTTGGACAAAAAATAAATAACTTTTCAACATTTACATATACCTACCATAGACCTGTTGAAAAGGAGCATGATATGGCTCCTTTAATTATATTACAGCGACCAAAATCCCAGACCATATCTAGTCTCATACCACAACATTGATATATCTCCCTGTCCTAGCATCTATGTTGCTGCACATCTAACGTCGGAGAAGTATTAAAAAAGGCAGAGCAGGAGAGTATGTTGGGTATAACACAGAGTAAGCCTTCATTGTCTCGTTCTGCTCCTCATCAGGTGCTCTTGTTCTGCATAACTGCATCTCTCTACATGTTCTTCTTCAGGTCAGTATACGTCAGAGCACCCTTCACTTCCGTCGTTCTAATTGTAGTTGTTGCTTTGATTTGTGGATCGTGCTAAACATGCTGTTTCCCTGGTTATAGGTCCAAAGACGGTCTCAACGGCTTTGCGTTCTCCGCACTGAAGTAAGTTTGTTCAATCTACCAATGGCGGCCAGTGATGCACTCTACTGGAGCTGCTATGGTAGAGATTAGAGTGTCGTCACGTTGTCTTTTCAAGGTTCATCGTGGGTAAAGAAGAGATTCCCACTCACTCGGTGGCAGCAGAGTCAGGCTCCCACAGGCCCCTGGAAAGGGCTGAGGAGGCCCCAGCGGAGCCCGGCCGCAGTAGGAATGCACTGCTTGCCTTCACCAGAAGGCTCCTGGACTCGGTGTAAGGAAATGGAAACGTTCTCTCATGCGGTGCTACTCACACACGCATACAATATGCTAAGTAATGGCTTTTTTTTATCCTCTAGATGCAAACATGGTCCCAGGCATAAATGTTGTAAACATTACCAAGACAACTGTATTTCTTACTGCGTGAAAGTAAGTACTTGAATAAGTTAAGTGTTGAAGTGCCCTTGAGCATGACACACATGGATGGATTACCCAATGGACCAACCGGGCACAGGCCCAGGGCCCCAAGAGCTCAGGGGGCCCCTAAGCCAGAGCTTGATGCATAATGATGCACTAACGTGATGTCACTAACTTCACATTTATTGCCCCTAAAGTGCTACATTATTGTCTAAGGCCTCTAATTTAAAGTAATGGTTTATGAAGACCCAAAAATGTTGTTTTTCACCCCTGATCTGTCTGAATATGGCCCCCTGAGTCATATAGCATGGGCCTCCCTCCAGTCCAGCAACTGTGTGGCCATACAGTTGATTTTGGGGCAGTGTAGGCCATAAGAGGTCCAGAGAATGCTGGCTGTTGAAGCATTTCGCACTTTAAAATATTTTGTGTCGTAATCCGCCTATGACGACACAGTGCTTCCAGTGATTAAATGGCTGTCTCTGGAATTTTACCCCAGATGATTTTAATAAAATATTAGCTTAAGTTCCCCATATATATTATTTTGTTATTTTCACACAAATCTATTAATCATATGTTGACAAGAGTGTAAATGCAGTTAAAAAGTGTAACACTGCCTTTGTCTTTGCACATCCTTATGTTATACACCACTATCTCACCATCTCTATCAACTATCTACTATCACTGGATTTGATCATTGTTACCACATATAACCTTGTTGCGATCCGATGTGTATCATGTTAAATGTAATGTGACATTAGAATGTATTGTCTGTAATATAATACCATGCACCTTTTACCTTACTGTTTATACAGGATCTGTAGATTATGCACAGTATGTGTAATCCAGTGGTGGTTTTGTCCCATCTAGGGGTTTGTCAGGATGTTCAGTGTGGGCTACCTGATTCAGTGTTGCCTCAAAGTACCTTCGGCCTTCAGGCAGATGTTCTCCAAACCCTCCTGCCTCCCCTCTCTGTTCTACAACAAGGAGAACTTCCAGCTCGGGGCCTTCCTAGGTTCCTTTGTCAGCATCTACAAGGTATCTTTCTTTTCTCTTACCTCGACGGTGTACATCTTTTCTCAGACAGTCCTGGTAATGTCTAATTTCTGGGATTTCCTTTGTCTTTTAGGTCTACACACGCACACTTGAATTTGTATTCTTGAATGCTCCATTTTTTTTTTTTTTTACAAAAATAAAGTGTCCACAGTGTACAAATATAGAACATATTTGTATGGTTGTGGAAAAACTCAATCTGGATTCAGGAGCATTTCAGGAAGGTGCAATCTGCTTGCAAATGAGTGCATAAATTCCAATTAATTCCAAATGTGAAGTACATGCGTATATCCAATGGATTTGCATATATTAACGTCAATAGATGTGCCACACTTCCAGTGACATTCATTCAGAAATTAAAATGGCATTGAGAAGAAACCAGTAAGGAGATGCACATAGGATATCTGGGGGAAAAGATGCTCGGGCATTCTGTTACTGAATGGAGGAAAGTGGAATAAAAAATAAATTACTTAACAGTGTAAACAGTGGTGTGCTGGGGTATTCCAAACCATGTGTCCAATATCTGAAAAAAACCCTTACCCTGAGTATCCTTCCTGCGATGGAAAAGCCCCTCACAGAAACCTATGTGTAATGTTGCAGACAGGGTTACAGACACATTGCCCCAGGTTTTCCTTTTTGCAGCCTGATCTCACTTCATAATATGAATATTTATTTAAAAAAAGCATTTATTTCAACACAGGGAACAAGCTGCCTCCTGCGTTGGCTGCGTAACATTGACGATGAGCTTCATGCGCTCATTGCTGGTAAGATGGCGTCTGGTCACTAGCCCAATAGAACCAGCCGACTCAGGCTTGTTCCCAAGGAATACAACTTTTTCTTGCTCCCGTGATCTTTAGGTTTTCTGGCCGGAATGTCGATGTTCTTCTACAAAAGCACATCGATATCCATGTACCTCTTCTCTAAGCTGGTGGAGGTAAGAACCCTCGTTGAGAATCGTATGCACTTCACTGGTTCAAACGCAATTTGAGATTTGATGAGATGAGCTGCTTTGATCCGCTTCTCTCCAGACCTTGTACTTTAAGGGAATCGAAGCTGGGCGCTTTCCTTACTTTCCTCACGCAGACACAGTCTTGTATGCCATCTCTACGGCAATCTGCTTCCAGGCTGTAAGTAGCACTCGGTCGCTCTCAAACAGTTTGTAGTGATGAACCCCAACGGCAACCCGATGATGTGGTTTCAACGTGGGCTGTGCTCTTTCTCCAATCTCTCAGGCTGTGATGGAAATGCAGAATCTTCGGCCATCGTACTGGAAGTTCCTCCTGCGGTTAACCCAGGGCAGGTAGTTTGTGTCTAATTTGGGTGGGATCTGTCTCTTGTCTATGATTAAAGAATAATGTGTGACTGAAACACAATTTTCCAATTCTTCTCTTGATGCCCAGGTTTGCTCTGATGAACCGACATTTGCTAGATGTTTTTGGCACCCAGGCCTCCAGGGACTTCAAAGGCTTCATGCCCAAACTAGATCCCCGGTACACGTCGATGCTTCCGCCGGGAGCCGACATCACACTGGGGTGAGGTAGGATCTGGTGCCAGGCCGGAAGGCCCGAGAGGTGGGTGGGGGGGGGTCGCGGAGCCCGAGCCCGAATCGCCAAAGTCTCCTCATCATGGTCTGTGGCTTTGGTGTTACCTCAACATGGAACTGCTTTTATGGAAAGCTTGGCCCATCTTATCGACCACGAAGACCACCACGTACAAGATATATATTTTTTGTTTTTTTTAAATGGGATGTCCTCTAATAGATGAGAGGCTGTGATTGGCCAACATGTGTCTCAAGCAGGCTGTCTGTCTATGTGCTGTGTGTGCTCCACAGATGAGCTTTCCCCAAGTGTGATCGAGCACATGCTGGCAACAGCCAAATTAAAACAGCTAATTGAGATGATTGAGTGAGATTAATTATTATGTTGATATATGCTATATATATATCCATGATATATGGATATATGCTCTTGTGCTTATTTTGCAGTCTATCTGTAAGGTTCTAAAAATGGCCTTATATAATTGTTATTATAATTCCTATCAGTTATTCTACATGGTGATGTTGAATATATTCATGAAAACCATGACTAAATAGGCAAATTCTATGTTTTCTTTTGTTGTTTTTTTTAATGCTCTTTTTAGATGCCATGTGAACATGGTCTTACCATCAGAGAATGGGCTCATAAATTAAAAAATTGAATATCCTTATAATTTCTCTGTTATTTTTCTTTGAACAAAGTTAAGCTGAGAGGAATAGTGTAGATAGTCAGAAGGTGTACGCCACATTAAAGGAGCCCAGTGTGAGATGTCTAGTGTTTACATGGTGATAAATGCATCAATTTACTCCCTGTAAGTGTGCAAGGCTAATCCTAGAACCCAACATGAACAGATTTAAAGTCGAGTAAACACTAAAGAATCTCACACAGTTCTCTTTTTAAGTAAGTGAAACGTGGAAACCTGAAAATAGAAAATATTTTTGCTCTAAACTAATATAGTAATCTTCATTTAAATACTGTTCCAAGTACTGTCTTCACCAACAATCCAAGCAATGACCATGACTATGCAAAACCAAGACTTGTATGTCACACCATGAATCGGCTAATGGAACAGATGGTCCCACTTGAAATATTAAGCTAGAAGAAGACTAAATACTGAATCCCATTTTAAAGTTATCCTACTTTGATTAATAATTGTATTTCTTTGTGGAGATCTGTAGATGTTAGGAATCACCTTTTACATTACAAGACAACAGCAGAGACTACAGTGTTTACGTAACTAAATCCAGTTTGAGATGGTAGACGTTGCATAGGAAATCCCCGGAAGTATTCTTGGAGCTCCAAAATAGTGTTGATTAGGAGTGTGTGCAGAATAAGCGTTTACAGTAAATGGGTATAGCTTAGATCATCTCAAATTCAGTTGGAAAAAGAAAATTTATATACATGACAACAATGCACCACCATTAAAGTGTTTTTGAATTCTGGAGTTCTGGAATATAAGATTGTTTGTGCACAACTTTACGATAAAGGAACAGCCATTTCTCAATTTCACAAAAAAAAAATTGATTATGAGAAAATTGTTATTGGAAAATGTGCTATGAGCGGAAATGATTTCAATCACTGATATATGTATGATGATAAAATTATGTATAGCAATACTTACATAAATGTCAAATTCTCTGAATAAGTCACTAGAAACACTTGTATGTAAATGTTTGTAAATTATGAAAATAAATGGTTTATTGAATTTATATTAAAATATTTTGCTGAATATTAGCCTTGGTCTTTATTTTACCCAAGACTTGAACGCTAACAATACACAAATGTGAATGATATGCCATTTGTGCTGACATGGTTGTGGTGAACTGAGATGCATCTCGTGGAGTATTATCCAAAAGTTGAGATTAATCTTTTCTTTTTTTTTTCTTTTTTTATAAATATGATTCTATGACCATTAACTTGTACCTTTTATATGCAATAATTGATCAATGTCTCTACCTGCACCATCTTTCAGTTTGGTCGCTAGTTGGGCTACTTTATTTTGCTTATTGATAGAAGAAATTTTGTATTTGTCTCTTAATATTACAACCGATTTTTATTAATAAAGACCAGCAATTTTGTGAAATCGTTTTACCATTTATTTACAACCTCTTACATTCTCACCATCTAAAATGCGTACCAAGTAATTGGAATCAATGTAATTTTTCAAACATTATATAAAATAAAATAATTTGCATTATTCAAAAGCCAGTCTTTTTAATTGTATGTATCTATATTTTATGTGATTACTTATTTCTTGTGATGCACTTTGTCACTCTTATACATAGGTGCTATAACTTGTGTATATCTGAAAATGTAATGAAAATATACACAGAAAAATCTGTTTTTTAATTATTTATTTTCTACAAATGGTTAATCATTTTCATAGTCTTCAAAAAAAATCTAATTTAAAATAGTTTGTTTAAAGATGGTAACATCTACTGTAGGTACCGTAAAGTTGGATCAGTTACAATTAAAGAAATGTACTTCCAAAATAAAGCAAAATTATTAGCGACAACGTATAGTCTTTTATTTTGAAATCCAGTAACGGAAGTAACTGGCCCGATGACGTACCGCCTACGTCATTACGTAACGTCAAGGCCTGCGTGTGTAAATAACTACGCCGCTCTAGCTCCGCAGTCGACCCATGCTCACAAAGCGCGGAGACCGGCAATGGGAGGCAAGAACAAGCAGCGAACGAAGGGGAACGTGCGGGTGAGTACGGGTCTTTTCACGGTGCCGAGCAGCCGCCGTTACCACCACCTTCACGTTAGCTTACATTCCCCCATGTGGCCGTGTCACCAGCCGTCCAGCAGTGGCCGAGCCGCGGAGCTGTTGGCGCGGGAGAGCGGCGTCGTGCCGGGCTTCGTCGGCTTCGGCCCGTCGGTCACTCCGGAGCTGGGTTACGTCCCCGCCGTGCACGGCGCCGAGGAGATAGACAACCTGGTGGACGCCGACTTCCGCCTGGTCCTCAGGAAGCTGTCCAAGAGGGATGCCGTCACCCGGCTGAAGGCGAGTTCACTTGACCCGAGTGTTGTGTAACATCCTGGTACATGTGTTTATAGCGTGTCTGCCAAGTCAAGTTGCTGTGTATAGCCCTGAATCGAGTACAGTCTCAAATACTCCCCCAAAACAACCCTTGAGAAGCGGCCACAGAAGGAGGAACACCCCCCCCCCTCCTCCCAGGATGACCAGCCTGCAGTGGATGCAGAGTGGGCAACATTAACAACATAATATGACAAAGGTTGATGTACTTCTACACTATGCAATGTTAAAGATAAACCGTATGAAAGTCCATCTTGCTGTGTTCCGCTCCAGAATACAGGGGCCCGGAGAGAGGGATGCTCTGGAGCCCGCAGACTTCTTTTTAACTCTCTGTGTAACTCTGGGACCGGCATGTTGTGAGCGCAAGGTCCCAGGTGGTACACCAGGCACCGCTAGGTCAGCGCTGATAGGGAGGCGCTAGGCCGTGTAGTATTTTATAGGTAAGTAGCAGAACCATAAAGTCACATCTGAGGTGAAGCAGGAGCCAGTGCAAGGTGGCCTGTATAGGGGGTAATATGGTCAAACTTTCTAGTCTTAATGCCTGGCCCACACTACAAGATTTTTCAAATCTGAACAGATGTTGAAAATGTGAGAGGCCCCACACATGACTCATCATAATACATTTAACAGTGTGTGGACAGCAACGATTTGACACCACGCACTAGCAGATTCCATTCACCAACGACCAGAGTCCTAATTTCGCAAAGCCACACACGATTCGACAGGGGGGCGTGGCTACGCGAGAGTCTCGACTCTTCAAAAACCAGAGATATCGCGCGATCAAACGTGACTTTAGGGTAAACAAACATTGCGGACGAAGGGCTAGAAATGGCGATAATATTCTTTTGCACTATTTGTTTTACAGAAAATCCAAAAGGAAAAAAGAAAAGTCATGGAGATGGTGTGAATACAGACTGTACCTGTTACTTTATGCTTTGCAGCGTTGGCATTTGCCGCCATGGCTGCTGTTGTGTTTATGACTTCTTCCGTTTCAGTCAGCTTGGCTCCCAATTGGCTATAGGACAATCCACAGCCCGCGTCCTCGGGGTCCCCCCCCACACTACAGGATATCGGATCGTAAATATTGAACATGTTTTAATACTTGCAAATTGATATTCGTTCCGCCAGGATGAGCTTCCGATCAGATCGGGAACGTAAATCACCATCGTAACATCCCTCACACCACAGGATAATCTGGTACAATAATCTTTGGAACCATCAAAAAATCGAGACTTGGCTCATGATTGTCGGAAAAATCTCCTTCATTATCTTGTAGTGGGTACCCCGCTTTAGTCAAGATTCTTGCCGCAGCGTTTTGTACTAACTGGGTGCTATTCGTACTAGTCATCAGAAAGGCCAGAGAACAACACATTACAATAGTCTTGGATGTGGGATGTTGCAAATGCATGGATTGTGGTCACTCATGGATAGAATGGGCCGTATCTTAGCAATATTGCGAAGATGAAACAATGCAATTCTGGTAATATTCTTAAGATGCAGTTGAAAATCAGACTCAAAATATCTTAAATTCAGTTTGACAAATAATAGGTGTTAAAATCATTAACTAATTGCATGCGATGTACACGTGCAACTATTTAATCAGAAATCAGAATGAGTTACATATACTAGGAATTTGTTCTGGTGAGTTTTGATGCGTTACTCTGTAGACCATTAGCATTTAAAAAAAGCATAACTATTTAAGCTTAATGACTATTTAATGGCCAATAAGCAACAAGGAACCTGACAAGGAGTTGGGTGGGCCGTATAGCAAGATTTCATGACCGCAGATGGACCAAAAAAAAAATCACAAACTCATTGCAAACAAATTGCACAAGATTGATAAAAATTCAGAACGGCAAGCAAGGGTTTCTCTCAGCAGTCGGAGGCAAATACCTGAAAAGAAGATACTTTGCACATGGACAGCTGTACAAGTGCAACTCCCTGTTAACATTTGTTGATAGATTGTTGCACATATGTGTTATTTTTTTAAATCTCATTTTATTGTTTATCTAGTTCATAACCTACCCTGTTTCTACCTCACACTTATCTCTGCTCTGGCCAAAATGTATATTACCTACTTGCAATACCTTATTGAATAAGAGAGAGTTTGTCTCGACGTTTTGTCTGATTGAGTTACAATTTTATCTTTAAAAGGTCTTACATTTTGAAAACCTCTGTATTTACATTTCTTAGGCGATTCAGGAGTTTGGCGCCATGTGTCAGGAACGAGACGCTGAAGTGGTGAAAGGCGTGCTGCCTTACTGGCCGAGGATTTATTGCAAGATTTCGGTGGTAAGTTGACCTTCTATGATCTGGACCTTCACGATTGCGTGTTTTACATGTGTTGATTCCATGCGGCGCTGAGCCTTCATGTGGCCATCAGGACCATGACCGGCGTGTGAGGGAGGCCACGCAGCAGGCGTTTGAACAACTGGTACTCAAAGTGCGTCGCAGTTTGGCCCCCTTTCTGAAGAGCCTGATGGGCCACTGGCTGATGGCCCAGTGTGACACCTACACCCCCGCAGCTTCAGCTGCCTGTCGGGTGTTCCACGTTGCCTTCCCCCCAGGCAAACAGTCGGATGCCCTCAGCTTCTGCCGGGATGAAGCCCTCAACGTGAGTGGTCGTGGCAACGTTGAACGACTCATTTCATTGTATCGCATAGCCATAGCAGTATCCTAATTTCTGGTCCCACTGTTCTATCCCAGGTACTTCAAGATACTTTGCTGAAAGAGACGGCAAACACACTCAGCGATCCACAGTAAGTTTGCTCTTGTGCCCCTTTGCAAGTTTATTTATATAGCCCTTAATCACAACACAGTCTCAAAGGGCTTCACAAACCCACATTTCACATAGACATCAATGGTATCCCCTAGTCTGAACCCCCATCCGGGCCAGAAAAAACTCCCAAGAAAAGCCTTTGGGGGAAAAAACGAAGAAACCTTGAGAAGGGGCCACAGAATCCCCCTTCCAGAATGACCAGGCTTGAGTGGATGCCGAGTGGGGCAACATTAACAACATAACATTAACATTAATAAAATAATATGATGAATCATCATCTGCTAAAAGTAATAACCCCAGTGAGGTTGTTAACGTAACGTATGTATACTGAGTGTATACTTAAAAAGAAGTAAAAAGACATGTTCAGAAAAAGAGAAGGACAAATGATGCAGTGATTTTGAGTATGCTGTCCGCTTTAGGAGTGTCCCAGAGGAGGAGAGGGAGTCCAAGTTCATCCGCATGGTGACAAGCTCTCTGCTGGGGGTCAAGAGACTGTTGAACCTGCTCCCGGAGACCGACAGAAATGCCTTGAAGGAAAGACTGGCACATCTGATCAGCACAGGAAAGTTCTGGAAATATGGCAAACACAAGACGCCACAGGTAATGACATGACAATGGGAATGCACATATAGAGGTAACACAAATACATTGAATGGCTCTCTCTTAAAAAAAGTGCCAGCTAAATAAAGTATTAAATATGGGATAAAATGTTTTTTTGGATTATTATGGATTTCCACTTTATTATTCAAAACAAATCATAATAATAGTATAGTAATAGTATAATAGTAGATGACAGTGAGAAGTCCTTGAAAAAGAAAAAATTGTGCTTTAAAAACAAGTACTTGAAAGTCCTTGAATTTTATTTTGCAACGCCAGGATGAGCCCTATGTACCTAGGGTGTGCAAAGATATGTAACCAAACATTTCCAGATGCTCTCTTTGTGCTGGGTAATTCTATCATTATGCATCACGCGGTGTCTTCAGGTGCGAGGGGCGTTTTTCGAGGTGGTGTCTGCCCTGTGTCAGTACACCCCCGCCCTGGTCCAGACGGAGGCGGCACGGACCTGTTCCACAGTGCTCCTCAGCATCGACGAAACCGATCCTGTGGTGCTGCCGCCGCTGTGGGAAGCCGTTCTCCACATCATCACAACTGTTCCTGTAAGTGCAGATTGGCGTTTGTTTGTGAATGGCCACCTGTGCCACACCTGTGTCCTCAAGTGAAACATGCAATTCCTCGCATTTCCCATAGAGGCGCTATATACAAATACTACTCAACAAACGACACAACTGAAGAAGTAACCGTTTCCGGGTGGACATAAACTGAAATGGCAACAGCGCTTCGCCCACAATCTTGTGCACGCCCTCGAAAAGAGAAATAGAAAAAGCATTGCATTTAGGAGTTCCAGAATATGGCCAACATCTTAAATTTCTTATGTTTGTATTATATAATAAACATATTTAATACATTTTAATTTTATTCTGCATTCTTGTAGTATTTAAAGGATGTACTGACTATCTTCTCTTTTTGATTTTTGATTTTTTTTCGCCGGCAATTGAGAATATTCAAAATGATACGGTCCTCCTTGGTAGCCATTTTTAAATACCCCACTCAATGTTTCCTCCGACCAAATTAGTGATTTTGGTACCCCCTTGTGGATTAGCCGGCACCAGGGCCCCAAAACACGTACCTGCCTTGGTGTACAGTAGCTTGCGCAGTGTCTGTAACAGGCCCAAGACTGTCTTCAAATAATGAAAAAGGCTAAGTACAGGACAAAATTGACTAGACTTCCATCATATTTGGTTTGGACAAGACGCACGTTAAAGAACTGTAAAGATAAACTGTTTGTTTGTTTTTTTACGGCAAATGGTTGTTGTTGTGTAAAACATGATGCTTGTTTTTTCATTGAAGGCACCATCTAACATTTTCGAGTTCTATTGGATCTATCCGCTGTGATTGCAGGACTGCTGGACGCACGTTAATGCCCGTAAAGGCTTTCTACCCAAACTGTGGGGGCTTCTGAAAGACGGTGGCAAGGGCATGGCTACGGCACTCCATCCCAACATGATGCCTCTCATCAGCAAGCTGCCGCAGGAAGTCATCCACCCAGCCTTGGACTTCCACACCACCTTCTTCACATCGCTCATACAGGGGTAAACTGCGCCTTTCTGCCCGTGTCTGTACATTTCTCTGCAACCGGGATGACCTTGTGACATTGACAGGGTTCTTACCAGGTCCTTGAGGTGCTTGAAATTTGTCCTCAGAAATTTAAGTACTGGAATACTTTGAAAATAGCCCCCTTTTTGTGTGAAAGTCCTTGAAAAAAAACTGCATCATTAAAAACCTGTGATATTCCCCCTGGTTTTGTTATTCAAATTGTGACGTAATAACATTGTTCCAGGATCGCTTTTACGACAAATTATTCCAGGATAATGTACATTTAATACTGCATGGTTGGAAATCGACACTTATAATAGTCGATGACAATGACATTAATAATAGATGTATACATATGTACATAATATATATACTTATATAAATAGAGAGACTAAGATTATATTTAAATTTGTAAAGATCACATCAAGACTTCACGCAAAATATACTCAATTTTCAATTGAGTATATTTTGCGTGAAGTCCTTGAAAATGAAAACATAGTGCTTAAAAAAGTACTTTAAAGTCCTTGAATTTCATTTTGTAATGCCAGAATGAACCCTGCGTTAAGGCATTGTATGTGTTTTTATAATTTTTATTATTTCTTTATCCCTGTTGTGTCATTGTCAGTTTATCCAGTGACCGTGCGGTGTCGAGTTCCTCAGAAAGTGCGGCTATAGTGACTGCTGTGGTTGAGTGCTTGAGGTTCAGCATTTTGCAAAATGCCGGAGAGGAGGAGGAGGAGGAGGTGGAGGAGGAGGAGCAGAACAAGATAAGAAGGATGCTGATTTCACAGCAGGTATAACCGGACGCTTTGCACAAGTGATTTCAAAATGGCATCGTCCAACCATCTAATCTGACTAAAGATCTCAGAGTTTTGGCTGACTCTCACCATCATGGAGTTTTTGGTGTCGATTAATTGTCATACAAATTATGTAATCTTTTTTGAGTTCATTTTATGATGCTATCATAGTATACATCCATAATATTGTCATGATACACATCCACCTTATGAAGAAGAGCCATTTATTGATATTGAACATGAGAATTCAGGTAGACTGTTAATTTCAACCCTCCTGAACCAAATTCTCATTTTAATTGTTGCCACATTTTTTAAAAGTGGTTTAAAATTCCTGTGCTATTCCTATGCTAATGGGAATTTGATTGCGGAATATAGCAACTTTACAAAATGTGTGAGAGCTGTAGTTTAGACTTTTTATTTATTTTATTTTTGACTTTTCCTCCTTCCTGCCAGCTCTTACCGCTACTGGACAGAGCGCTTGGAAACCCTTCCCTACAGAACGGTCCTCTGTTCCTATTGGTCACAGAAATGCTCATTTCCTGGGAGAAGAGAGCGGCTCTGCATGGCGGCGATGGGCTCAACGACAGTCTGGATATCTTCACTAACCTCGTAGGAGACTTTTGGGAGGGACTTGGTCTGTTGTTGGTTCATTCGACCGACGTGGAAGAGGCAGATCCTAAGGCTTTGGAAGGCGTAGCCACCTTGCTCCAGGTGAATGAAATACCCAGGGAAGATTTAGAGAAGTATGTGTAGGTCCCACAAGATCCTCGTGGTGGCATTGTGGTCACAAGGGGATAATTTGGCGATCGCAGGACTTATTCTGAAGTATAGGTTTGCCATTTTTGAAGGCAGGCCTTCTTAAAATGTTGGTTCCCATCAACGCGTCATTATTGAGGAACTTACCACTCCACTGCAGCTTCTCACTGTGCTTAAATGCAGTTCCGCGGGGCCGAGTTAAAACGTCAATTCTCCTTTTGAAAAGATGGGAAATGATGGTTGAAAATTAGTGAACTTTTCCTGCAAGAATTGTTTTGTTGTTGATTTGAAAAGGGTGCGGGCCAAGTTGACAAATCTTACCACTGGTTGCTTTCAGGTGATGCGGTACCCCGACAGAGTCTCCAGGAAACAAGGGCACAAGAAGAAATCCGTCAAGCTCTGTTTCTCCGAGCCAACGGAGGAGGACAGCGTCGGGAAGTCCTCCCCGGACGGTTTGAACCTGGAGCGGGAGAAGGAAATGGGTTCGCTCAGTACTCGGCACTTAGAGGACGTGGTTTGCCAACAGGCGCAGCTCTGTCTGGTGTATGTGAACGAGAAGAAGTCCGAGAGACACCTCGTCTTTCTCTCCCTCCTCCTGCGTTCCTTCCACACGCCCAGGGTCTTCTCCGTAAGCCATGCTGATTATTTTGGGTGTGAATCTGTGGATATGAATGTATTGGGTAGAGCTGTCTCCGATTGAGGAAGCCAGGGATACAAATTGTGTTGTATCGTACTTTCCAGCAGTTCTTTGAAGGGGCGCCACACTAGTCCTCATTTGAAAGAAAGATAATGAAGTACTATTTATGGGGTTCTTACCGGGTCCTTGAAGTGCTTGAATTTCATCCTTAGAAATTGAAGTAATGGAATACCTTGAAAATAGTCCCCTTTTTGTGCTGAAGTGCTTCAAAAGTCCTTCAAAACACCTGCGGTCATTGAAAACCTGGGATCTTCCCCCTGGTTTTGTTATTCAAATTATAACGTAATAAATAAATGTAAATTTCATCCACCAATAGTAGATGACAATGAGATTAATAATGGATATATAGAACAGATAATATAACTATAACTAATATAAATAATAGACAGACAAAGATTATATTATATTGTAATTCATCACATAGAAAATGTATTTGTCTCATTAAAGTCCCTGAAAATGGAAAGAATTGTGCTTCAAAAAGAACTTGAAAGTCCTTGAATTAAATTTTGTAATGCCATAATGAGCCCTGTATTTATCAAATGGCAGCACTGATTTGGGATTTGTTGAGCTCTCAATAATATATGTATTCAATATTGTGTCAGTAAAATATTCACTGCTTTAAACCACAAAAAGATGAGCCTTGGACGGGGATATGACGTATCTGTTGATAGGTGCCACTGCACTATTTGTTCAATAGTAAGATATCCGACTTGCAAATCAAGCTGTTCGGTATTTTGAAAACAAAGTAGTTGGGAAGCCAAGACGTGCGTAGATGTAAATGGAAAATTGTCGGGGTCCGGTTTTTTTCCCTCCGTCAGTGAAACCTGCTTCTCCCTTGGCAGATGTTGGAGGAACTGGGTGACGGAAAAACCGCGGACACCACACAGACGGCCGTCGTAGGAGATTTGACAAATCCAGCTGTGCGTTTCCTGCTGGGGCGGGTGGTGGTGTGGCTGGCGGAGGAAGGGCGGAGCGACACCAGGCACCTCGTGGAGATCCTCTTCAGCTCCCTCTGCTGCTGCAACCAGCAGGAGGCCGTCCGCATCCTCAACCATATCACCATGGTAACGCTACAGTGTTTAAGTAATTTGTGGATTATTGTAAGACATAATAACTGAGCTTAGTTGTGTCCTTGTAACAGTGCATTATATAAGATACGATAAAACTTTATTATCCCCTGCGGGGAAATTTAGCGTGTTTGTGTGTGTGCACGCGCGCAAACCAAATGTTCTTTCTTAATTTGTGTCAATGTCACACTTTTGTAAACTGTAATCAGGGTAAGCATTATATCCTTTATCCTTTATAATGTATTATAGGCTCTGTTATATCAAGGCATCAGATATGACACATACTTTTAATACTTTACGTGCATTTAAGAGCAAGTACTTGTATACTTTTGCTTGAAAGATCAGTGCAGTACTTTCATTAGAGTTTTGTGTCAGTGTATTTGTACTTTTACTTAAGTAAAAGCAGTAGTTTTTCCTCCACTGGTAATAGGTTATTACAAAACGTATTGCGTTCAAGATACTTGGTACCAAATGTGGCAAATAACATAATATAGGTCATTTTAGGTCAGTTTATTACATTTTGCAAGTTGCAAAATTTTTGCAAGTTGCAAAAAAGTCTGTTTTTTGAGTTACTTATTGACTGGTGTTTGCTAACATCATCACCTGCTCACCTCCCTTCCTAGATGAACCTCCCATGGGAAATCATCCTGCAAATCATACAAAGGGTAGGTGGCTCTTCTCTTCACTGATACTTAATTGTTGATTTCAGTCTTTTTGGTCTTCCTGTTTCCAGGTGCTTTTTAGTTGTGGGTCTCAACTGTTTCGATGGCTTTTTATTTAATTGGGTTTTAGCTGTTATCGCATTTTTGTTTGTATTGTGGTTTTTAACATGCACAAAGGCACTATGAAATTACAATGCTTCAAATCTTAATTTATGTCTGACCCGGGCTAGACCTATGTGTGGAGAAAATAACTGGTTTTCATACACAAAAATGGCGAATGTCTGCATTGCTTATGGTTGTTAAAGACGAAAGAAGTTCTGAAACATTTAATTTCTGGCAGGTTCCATGAAACTCTCCCTATATTCGGGAAAGGATACAGTTTATTCTGCACATCACAAAATGTCAGCCAAGTTCTGTTGATTTCCGGTCTCTGGCTCATTAGGCGTGTGCAGATCCTGAGACGCTCGGGAGCTGTGGCGACTGGCTGAGGGGTTCAGTGTTGGGTGAACAGCTGCTTGGCCTGGCGGAGGAGCTGTGCGGCACGAGACGTGGCTGTTCTACTTCGGGTCCCAGTGATAACACCCACAGCTGGACTCTGATCAGCCTGGTTCTGTCGCAGCATCACAACAATGGTAATACGCCATTTTCAGTCTCTCAGTGATTAATACATCTTTGCATTTCTGCCCGGGATAGGCGGACCCCGCCTCTGACAATGGAAATGCACGGATGGAGGAGCCAGCTAAATTTAGGATCAAATATGGGATTTCTTTTTTTTTTTACAAAATAATTGGATTATTACTGATTACAACTTTAATATTCAAACCACATTTTATTTAGGGATGCACTGATGTCAGGGTTCTTACCAGGGCCTTGCTTTTGAAGTGCTTGAAATTTCATCCTCAGATATTTAAGTACTGAAATACCTTTATTTAAGTCAAATCA
>OMKR01073718.1:0-17203 GCA_900302355.1 Cyttopsis rosea
CCGGGGGAAGAAATATATAAACAAATAAAGCTAACGCCTACTAACAGGCTAATAGCGTTAGCTCGCCGAGCTAGCCGACCCAGCTCGAATAAGAAACCAACTAAAAAAGGAAGCCGGGATGGTCTCCACGATGCTGGACTTACCGGTGGACAAGCAGATCTTCTTCGCCGTGCTGGGGTTTTCGTGGACGGTGTACCTGTGGGAAGCGTACCTGGCTTACAGACAGGTAAACAATGGGGGCGCGAGATCGTTTGCTATCCCGCATATTCTATTGTTGTAACCGTTTTGTTTTTATATTCGCAATTTTGTTTTTTTTTTGTAGTAATTTTTTTGTTGATTTCCCAAATTGTCCTATTTTGTAGTTTTTAGTCCCGTTTTTATGTTTATTCTATGGCTTAGGGTTACACTGCACTACGCTACACTGTGTTTCATCTGGGAAACTCAATACAACTATGCACTGATTATTAATGCTCCAGACCGTCCAGTCGTGTGCTTTCTGGAGAATTCGTCCTAAATACTTAAAGTTGACAATTCGCTTCTAATCCTGCTGCACCGGGAACGTATTGTTTAGCTATGACCAGGCCATTAACATTAGAGCCGCGACTGACGATTATTTTCATTGCCGATTAATCTGCCGATTATTTTTCTCGATTAATCGGTTTAGTTGTTTCGTCCGTAATGTCAGAAAACGTCGGTCGCCGTTTCCCCAAATCCCGAGGCGACGTCCCCAGATGTCTCGTTTTGTCCACAACACCAAGATATCCAGTTTGGTGTCACACGGGACTAAAGAAACCAATATTCACATTTAAGAAGCTGGAATCAGAGAATTGGGAAATTTTCTTCTTAAAAATGACTCAAAACGGTTAATTGATTATCGAAATAGTTGGCGATTTATTTAATAGTTGGCGACTAATGATTAATCGATTAATCGTTGCAGCTCTACATAACATAATTTCTTGACTCTAGACCTCTTATATCTTAATATATTTTCCAAGGAACTTGACAGTAACTGGACTTAAAGTGCAGTGTGTAGAATTGGTGGCGTTTTGCAGAACAGACATGGCGTATAAGTATGTTTTAACTAGTGTATAATCCCATGAAAATAAGAATGAAAATTAGCCGTTTATATCTCCATGGGGGCTGGAGCCCCTTCCACGGACGCCGCCATGTTGCACCGCCATGTTTCTACAGTAGCCCGGAACGGACAAACCAAACGCCGGCTCTAGAGAGGGACTTTGACATTTTTCGTGAGTTTCGCGGCCACCGTAGCTTCTCCTCCACAGACGCCGCCATGTTGCACCACCACGGACATGGAGGGGAATTCACTTGGTTGCAGTCTGCAACCTCACTGCTAGTGGCCGCTCAATTCTACACACTGCGCCTTTAACTTCGACGCCACTACTTTTTGTCAAAGACTATATTTTGAAAGGCTTTATTGTAAAATCCTTTTCCATTTTTAATGTGTAGAGGAGGATATACAGGTCAACCACACATGTGCCTCAGGAGCTGGGGAAGATCATGGACACTGAAACGTTCGAGAAGTCACGCCTGTACCAGCTGGACAAAAGCAACTTCAGCTTTTGGTCAGGGCTCTATTCAGAGACCGAAGGAACGGTATGAGAACCACCAAACTATCGCAAACATTATTCACCGGAAAATGTAACAATTTATCCTCTGTCATTATGTTGAATATTATTATTTTATGCTTGTGAAGTACCATTTTTCTCTTTTATAGCTCGTCCTGCTGTTGGGGGGAATCCCCTTCCTGTGGAGTGTGGCTGGTTCTGTGACCGCTTACTTTGGATTTGGTCATGGGTATGAGATAGCTCAGTCCCTTGTCTTTTTGACCCTGGCCACTCTGTACAGTGCCTTAACTGGCCTTCCCTGGAGTATTTACAGTACGTTTGTTATTGAGGAGAAGCATGGCTTCAATCAGCAGGTATGTCACCATAAGATTACATAACTGGTCATTAAAGAATTCAGCAAGACTAGGATAAATATGAATACAACTTGCATGTGCAAATGTTAATGCCAGAATATTCCAGTTTGAAAAGCTCTTATCATGGTTACCAAATACATGGCAAACGGCTTTCATATAGATCCGGTTACGCAAATACAATCATTGTAACACATTTCCTGTCCATGTTTTCACTTTCTCTAATTCTATTCCTTTTCATACATTTTCCTCTCTGGGTTTTCACTCAGACTTTAGGGTTCTTCCTGAAAGATGCAGCAAAGAAGTTTGTTGTGACCCAGTGCATCCTGCTTCCTGTGACATCGCTGCTGCTCTACATCATTAAGATTGGTGGTGACTACTTTTTCATCTATGCCTGGCTCTTCACTCTGGGTGTTTCTCTGGTTAGTAGACTTTTCACCTTGCCCTCTGTGACATCTTTGTCTAGTAGGTTAAAAGAACGCTTTTAGAGAACAGTATCCCTCTTTTTCATCATACTGTACATAGTTTGTGAAGCTTGCAAATACCACGCCACTCATACCGTATCCTGTGATTCAACGAATTGATTAGATGCCGCTAAATCACAACATAATTGCTTGGATGTTTCATATCTTCCTTTATTCCCAGGTGCTCGTAACAATCTATGCAGACTACATTGCCCCCCTTTTTGACAAATTCACTCCATTGCCTGAGGGAGAGCTGAAGACAGAGATCGAGACGATGGCTAAGTCTATCAGCTTCCCCCTCACTAAGGTTTATGTAGTAGAAGGTAAATCAAAAAGAGCTAATCATTTTCATCTCAACATTTGTTTCGCTTTATTTTCATTCCTCCAGATATGTTAAGTGTGTCATAGCCAGTATTTTAGTATAAATCACCATCTTGTTGGCAGTAAATCGTTCCAGACTATCACAGGTTGTTCCCTTTTTCCCCCTCTAAGGTTCCAAGCGTTCCTCACACAGCAATGCCTACTTCTATGGGTTCTTCAAGAACAAGCGCATTGTGCTGTTTGACACCCTGTTGGAGGATTATTCTCCTCTGAACAAGAGCGGAGAGGGACAGCCTGAGCCCACAGAGGCTGACATCCCACCAAGTGACTCTAATGTCAAACCCAAGGTAGTGATGCTACACTGTTTATTTCTTTTTTTCAATGTTAATAATTGTCATTTAGCTGGTGAAATAATAATAAATGTGGTGGCATACACCATATTGATTTCATCAGACTACAAAAAAAAAAAACATTCTTCTCTTCCTAACTTGACACTGTTCTCTCCTAATATTCCTACACAGAACAAGAAGCAAGGCTGCAACAACCCTGAAATACTTGCAGTTCTGGGTCATGAGTTAGGCCACTGGAAGCTCGGTCACACTGTCAAGAACATAGTCATCAGTCAGGTGGATCAATTGAATTAAAATAGAAGAGATGGGCCATCCTGTTAAGCATTTTTCTTAACTAGAATGAAAAATTAAAATAAAAAATTAAATCTTGATCCAAAACAAATACAATAATCCAAATCCTGCCTTTTTCCTTGTGTTCCTGTAGATGAATTCCTTCCTGTGCTTCTTCCTGTTTGCTGTTCTGATTGGACGGAAGGAGCTATTCCTAGCTTTTGGCTTCCATGACAGCCAGCCCACGTTAATCGGCTTGATGATTATATTCCAGTTCATCTTCTCCCCTTACAATGAGGTAACTATGGTGATCAGACATTTCAATGTAGCAATAACATTTGGAGAAATGCTGATGTCAAGTTTGAAGTCTTACACTGTGAAATTCAATATTGAGGAGTGGATTGCATTTAAAGTCTGGTTTCATACAATTCTGGCGAAAGAATCGGCACTTGATTATTTAAATACTAACCAAACATCCCTGGTTTCACTGAACTCCACCCTGGTGCAGTTTTGGAAAATGCACAAAAAGGTGCACACCAAGTGTGTGAGAGAGACACGGTGGATACGGTTTAAAACAATGAAGATATTTAGCTTGATGTTATTTCACAGTCCTGGGAGGGGGATTCCTCCATCTCTGATCCCTTCCTTCACCTTAGTAGTTTTTCCTTTCCCAGATCATGGATGCCATTGATTTCTATGTGGGTTTGTGAAGCCATTTGAAAGTGTATTGTGATTAAGGACTACTAAAACTACCATGAATTACTGGAGAGGTCTTCTCACGGTAGCTTGTTATAGATTCCTATTAAGTTGCCTCTGCCACTTGTAACATGATCAAGCCTCCAGTGGTGGGTGGCCAGTCTCATGCATTGCTTATCAAACATCCCTCTGTACGTTACTTGGCACTAATGTCAGCCAATTGGATACAGAAATAATAATAATATGGTGCTGGCCTACAAGCAAATCTCCACTCATTGTTTTTCAGTATAGAATTCAAGCACTTTGAAAATAACATCAAAATAATAGGGCAACAAATCTGTTTCTTAACTTGATCTTGTCAAAAGATCGACCTTACCACAAGTTTCTGCAACTGCATAAACCCTTGTGATTGGCCACTGCAATCTTCACTTTAGGATTTGAATTTCCACACGTTCTCTTCGCAGCTGTTGTCCTTCTGCCTAACAGTCCTGAGTCGGCGCTTTGAGTTTCAAGCGGATGCCTTTGCGAGGGGAATGGGCAAAGCCTCGGAGCTCTACTCGGCGCTCATCAAGCTCAACAAGGACAACTTGGGCTTCCCTGTGGCTGACTGGTTGTTCTCTATGTGGCACTATTCCCACCCTCCCCTCCTGGAGCGCCTGCGAGCACTAGGCAACGTCAAGCAGGACTGACGGGCTTGGAAGGGGGAGCAACGCTCGCTTCCTCCCCCAAAAGGCCTCCGCAGACCGCTCCTGGCCCTGTGACATGTCCTTATTTGTCATTCTACATCTTTTGTGCCCGTTTTCAGTTGTTATTTTGTCTATACTTTTATTTTCCATTCAACTATGTTTCCCTAGAGTTCCCTTTGCTTAGAAATGTGTTTCAAGCTTAACCAAAACAACAAGCAGAAGGAAGCTTCAAAATTTTACAAGCCTGTAAATGACTGGGCTTTCCCTCTTAAAGCAGGTACAAAATGTTTGTAATGCCCCGTGCTGATGGAGCAATACATGTATTGACTGGAATCCTGTCACCTGAGCACATAACAGGTTCAACCTGGCAATTTTATTTTTGCAAGGGATTACATTCCTTTCACATTTTTATTTGAATCGTTTTAATTTACTCTGAAAATAAAACACAATAAAGAATATTTTTGTGATTTATTACAAAGTTTTATTTACAGAATATAATGTATTACATAATGTGTTGAAGAAACAGCAGAGGCTAGTGTCAAGTCTTTTGTTGCACAGAGGTTTCAAGTTAACTCTTTGAATGTGGTTTGATTTGTTTGAATAGAAGAATCGTCAGCCCTTTTTAAAAAAAATTTATTTTAATTTTTGTAAATCTAGCTTGACAATATCATTTAATACAGCGGGCCAAAATATTGTAAAAATTCCCCTCGGAAATGTTGCTTGGTATGATCAAAGTAATTAAGGTAGCTTTGTCAAGCTTGCCAGATGTCTTATGGTATAAAAACCAGAGTGCCTCTAATTACTCATGACTCTAGAAAAGCAGCTTTTTAAAGAACGAAAGCTCGGAGGAATTGACAAAAGCATGATGAAATCCGTTTTTAATTTTTCCTTAAATTTTTGTTTTTCTAAAGGGAAGCATACTGTATACCCCCCTTTTTCTAGTTGACATGCACTAGTATTTGAACAAGGGTTCACCCATAAATGGAGGAATGACAGCATCGCGTATTCAATGTGCCAGAGAAAATATTCAATTTGAATTAGATTTTTAAGTTGATAATGTTATTTAGCTCCTTCTCTCGGGGGGATATTTGTAACGTCTGCCTTGGTCAGGTTTCTTGGAAGAGATGAGCATCCGATACTTTGAAAAAAAATTAAATAAAATTCTTCAAAGCAAATTTATTCAAGCTGTGTCTTTTTGTACTTATTTATTCATATAAACATACAGAAGAAATACACATTTAGTTGAATGAGCCACGTCCATTAATGCAACTTTATCTAGGTTAGTTTCTCAGATTGAAAATATTAATTATCTGGAATATCTAACGGTAATATAATTGATCTAGGGGTCAGTTTACTGGCTGTTCGTCCTATTTTCCCGTAGGTCCCTGTATTATGTCCGTCTTAATTAATCATTTATTTGCAAATGCAATAAATATAAATTCTCCATTTTAATCTCTGGTGCGTGCACGCACAGCGCACTTGTTGACGTGATGGTTGATTTTACGACAGAAAGGTCAAAGGTCACTGCTAGCCAGCGTGAAGCGACGTCGAACGTAACGTATAGACTGTACCACTTACACTGAAAGATGTATTTCACCCTCTTAGGATCTTTTCTCTCCTTCGAATAAATACGTCGTGTAAATATTTGACAAATATACAAATAAGACTAACTTGAAATGGATAATACATTTTAATTCGATTATATATTTTCACAAACTATATTAATAACATTATAACCGCCCCGACCCGACCCCCCCGCTGCCTGTGGTATTATTGGCGCGGTCCTGTGGCGCTTTTAAAGACAAGGGCAAGCGTTCAGCATCCGCATTTGTTGTTGTTTTCCAGCTAAATCATGGCACGGCTGCTGAGACCTGGCGTTCGGACTTTTATCAGCTCCCAGCTGAGAATGTCCTCTGATCACCAGGTAAAATTGTCTGGCCCACGGCATTTGAACGCCGTCTTGTTGATGATGTTTCCATGTCAATGTCACACACAATGTAACGAGGTATTTTTTATTTTTTTTTTACAAACCTCAGCGATTCAATGCTGCCTTCACGTGTCTTCTGAAGTGTAGGAAAAACGCGTTCTTTTGAAACGGGTTCATTCTGATTAACGGGTTCTCGTTTATTTTGTGTAGTTATATCAAAGTAGCATTTCGTGCAAATACATTCTTTCAGACAATGTCCCGATTGAAGAGCAATGAAACATGTTGAAACTTGACCTTCTCTCACATTGTGGCGCACTTCTGACATCCATGAGCTAGAAAGTGTTGTCTGGCACCACATGGGGTTGGATGGGTCAAGTGTCACGAGTCCAAATATCGTGCCCTGGAAAAAATATCATGTTTTTTTTTTTCAAATTCCAAAAAAGTGTACTGTAACATGATCAGGAATTTCTCATACATGGGTTGAAAGCGATAATCCGTCAAATTATTTTATATAAATAAAATCCCATATTTGATATTTATCCCATTTTTATTATTTTATTATTATTTTAAAGGTGCAGTGTGTGGAATTCAGTGGCATCTAGCGGAACGGACTTGGCAGAAATGCAATATAATATTCATAAGTATGTTTGAACCAGTGTACACTGGCTCTAGAGAGGGACTTTCGCGTTCATCGCGAGTCTCGCAGCCACCGTCGCTTCTCCTACACGGAGGGGAATCCAGTTGGTTGCAATCTGCAACCTCACCACTAGTGGCCGCTAAATTGTACACACTGCACCTTTAAGAAATAGCCATTCAATGTACTTGCGTCATGTATGTGCTCCTCTCTGTTGTGGCGCGGTCTGCCTTTCCCGATAAGAATGCAAAGATCAGGCACAAGTGGAAGGCAGCTGCGGTGAATTTGATAAAGTGTGGCCACCACCTCAAGTAACCAACAAGTAAAACAATCAGAAGAAGGCAAACTTTGTAGAAATGACAGTGACCGTCTTGGAGCGCTGACGACTATACACCTGGATTTTGGAAAATAAACATTGCTGTTTTGAATGGAATTGTGGGACTTCACCCAACACAGACGATTACATGGATTACCACTTTAATGCTTCTTTGTTTTTCTACTTTCTCGTTTTAAGATGGGAGAGCTGGGCAAAGGTGCTGGTAAAGGTGGTGGAGGTGGCGGTTCAGTCAGAGAGGCAGGAGGAGCCATGGGAAAGAAACAGGCTGCAGAGGAGGAGATGTACTTCAAGTATGACTTTTTTTCTTGTTATTATTTTAGAACTAATCAATATAGAGGTATTCGTCAACAAATATTGTGGTCTTTGATTTTGTTGTGAATATCACCCAGCCCTAAATCCCATATGATGATGATATAATGTGATGGATTGTATGTGTGCATTTCAGTTAATTTAAAATTTTTAGAAAGCCCACAAGTGTTATACTTCCCCCTCTGTGCTTTCTCTTCACCTGTGACATTCTAATTATCTCCGGAGATTGAAAGTTTGAAAGTCGGATTGAAGAAAGGTTCTGAAGCAGCAGCGAGCTAGCTCGGAGAACACAGTGGACACCAGGCAGATAGATGTACAGCAGACTTCCAAATAAGTTTATTGATGCAAAGTATTTATGGGGCATTCAGTACAGGGAAAAAAAGAGTGGTATGACAGAGAGACACGGGACGAGAGAGACAGGTAGAGGAAAAAAACATTCTTGTTCGTGGCTTGTGGCTTATCAGTCCTGTTTACGTCTGACGGAGCTGGTTTCAGCCAGCCAGCAACCTTGGAACAGGTAGAGGAGACTATAAGGAATGATGGCCTCTCTTGTGAACCAAAGTGAGAGTTATTCCTTTTGGAATCAGGGGATGCATATGATATATTTTCTGCATAGGATATTTATCATCATAACAAAAGGATTTGTGGAAGTGTATTTTTTTATAATGGGTTGGATTTTACTGCTTACAAAATTAACCACTTTTTCACACTATGTGACAACGTCAAAATTTATAATTGGGCAAAATGTTGGCACAAACATTGGAAAATTTCAGAAACCGTTGGCTTCTCCTTCAACAGTTAAACACACCTTGTCAGGATCGAGACAATAATAATATAAATAATAATATGTGCAATAATAGTGCGGCACTGCCAGCACACTTAATTAAATGTTTGCTAACTACTAATCTCCTGATATTATCTCCTCTCTTTGTCCGCTTTATTGATCATGTTCCTTTCTCATTCTTCTCGCTATCTATCACTTTTGCCATCCTCCTGTCTCCAACCTTTCTCTTGCACGTCCTGCTCAGGCGTAAGGAGAAGGAGCAGCTGGATGCTTTAAAGCACCACCATCAAGAGGAAATTGACCACCACAAGAAGGAGGTTGAACGCCTGCAGCGTGAGATTGACCGTCATAAGGGAAAGATCAGGAAGCTGAAGTATGACGACTGAAGAAAACCTCCCCAACTTCCCATGGTTCATACGGTCATTGCCAAAGACCTTAAAGTCACATATGATTGCTGCATGGACTAGTTCACCAAATAATAGGTGGCTGTGTATGTAATTATATTGTATTCTTGAAATGTATTAAATCAATTGCTTGTCACAAAGGCTGTTTCCATTGCTTCTATATTAAGTTAAGCCATTGAACCATGGCCTCAATTTCAACCAACATAAACTGGACAAATGTATATACAGTACTTGCAGACAAGTGGTTTCATTCTGTTTTAAATGAAAATGCCTTCATTTAGAAGTATTTAAATGCTATATTTTGGCCTGTTTTCTCAGGATGGAATACCCTATAATGAGGAAAGTTATCTTACAGTTTATACTTTGGGAAAATGAGATAAACCTTGTATTAATCCCTGGGGGAAATTTCAGGTTAGCGTCGGAAAAGTGCAAGTCAAAAATAATATATATATTCTTTGAATGCTGATTACTTAAAAAAGAACAACAAATTCCTATCACCATTAATATTTAATAATGAAACACAGTAGTGATAAGAGTTGGGTTTTATTATTTGTCTGGGTTAATAAGAGACTTCTTTTTCGTTTTATACCGGATGGCAACCAATGTTATGGAGCATTACCACCTCCGCCTATGCTGGAGTGTGGGTCAGAGTTAACTATCCCCTCACCAAAAAATAACTATATATTTGGACAAACTTCACATAATAAATGGATTTTCACTTATATCCTGTGATCAAGCTTACCATAGTTTCTTGTAAAGGTGATGTTTTTTCACAGCAAACGTTTTGACGAGTGAATATATATATATATGTGGTTAAAAAAAGTTCATCATTTCACATTAATTTCATGAGTTTAATTGAAGTGACTTACTGTGTACCTAGACCTACAATGACACTGTGTTTACCCTTCCATGACATAGCAAAAATGTCTGCTATGTTGTTGTTGTTGTTATTATTATAATAATAATAATAATTATTATTATTATTATTATTGCACTGTGGCTGCCCACTGCTCCTAGGATGGATCAAATGCAGAGGACAAATGTCATTGTATCCTACTTGTACAATGACAATAAAGATATATTCTATAATAATAATAATAATAATACCAATAATAATAATAGTAATTATAATAATTATTTTTATTTTTATTTGTTTCTGCGCCGTTTATCCAATGGGTGGCGACATAGATATCGCACAAGCGAGAACTAGCGATGTCGTCACTTCCGCCGAACCCCTGCCTTTTACTGCGGGCGAACCCGTCCGTCTTTCTTTTCGCACATCATGGCTGACCGGTTCAATAAGGTCGGTAGCGACGGGAGCTTTAAAACGACATTATCCGCCGGTTCGGGGGCTTGTATCTCCGCCGCTTTCCACCAGAACCCGCGACGACCGCTAGACGCAGCGATGTCGTCGCAAATGTGCCGTTCGACGTGTTTATTTAGACGCGTATTTACGCCCGGAACGCCGTGCGTTGGCGCTGAACGCGAACGCGCCGTGGCAGCTTCCCTAGCTCGGCAACGCTAACCGCGCTGCCGGACACCGTGCGCCTCCGTCGGAACCGGCTCATTAAACATTATGCCGGCGTGTCGTCGGTGCATCGTTTCCACTCTGGAACCGCAGCCTAGATTAGCTGCCTAGCGCTAGCTGGTGACGCCCGCCACGCGCGACGCCCTGAAATAGTCTCGTCGTCCACGTGCTTTCCGAAAACGCCGAACGCGCGTGGCAACCGTCGGTGATGAGGGTCAATGTTTGAGATCTGCAATGAAAAGGCTCAACATGCACTACCATCTGAGACGCGCGGGCACGCGGGGCCGCGCGTCCCTTCACTCGAGCTCCGCGTTAACTTTCTCTTCCCTTCTCGTCTCTGTCCGTCCCGCAGGTTCTGCTGATCGATGGCCGGGGGCACCTACTTGGGCGCCTCGCTGCCATTGTGGCCAAGCAGCTTCTCCTGGGTTCGTATGATTTGAATCGCATCCTTTACAGGTGGTTGTAGTATATTGGGCAGAATGCCACGCGGCCATAAATGTAGCGGCCGTGTTGAAGAGCAGCCCAACTGCAGAGAGGGATATGAAGCACTGTCAGTGGGTGTGGGTATTTGGAGACATGCAGGATTTGTTTAATTGAGGGTGGAGCAAGATAAGGTGTTAAAAGTGGTCAGCACTGCTGCCTCACAGCGAGAAGGTCCTGGGTTCGGATCCCGGCCGTCCCGGGTCCTTTCTGTGTGGCGTTTGCATGTTCTCCCAGTGTTGGCGTGGGTTTCCTCCCACCATCAAAGATGTATGTCAGGGCGGTGAGGTTAATACTCCTGTCGGTGCCCCTGACCAAGGCGCTGGCGAAAGAACTGGAGTTGGTCCCCGGGCTGTTTACCCCTCTTGCGATGGAGATCCGTCTGAGATCAGCAGGTCTCAGACGGATCTTCATCGCTTTACTAAAATGTCGTCATCCTGCCCTAATACAGCTCAAAAGTTAACGGCCAATACTTGAGGCTTTTGAATCGTATTGATAATATATGTGGTGTCTGTGTGTAACCTTATTACTTCAATGTTGTTAATGGACTTTTTTTAACTGGCTTTATTTTAGTGGAAATTAGTACTTATTTGCTGATGTTTTAAACTAAGCTAATTTTATTTTATTTTCCTTTAGGCCACAAAGTTGTCGTGGTAAGATGTGAGGGCATCAACATCTCTGGCAACTTTTACCGCAACAAGCGTAAGTGAATCCTAGGATACCGAATTAAATTTCTGTTCCGTTTATCTGCTTGATGTCAGTGATGAGATTATTTCCAGAAAATAATTTTGAGTTTAACTACCATGAGATTACTTGGCATGCACTACCATCTGAGACATTAGCATAGGAATTGATGGTATTCCCCTCATTGATATTTTTACTGTCTTTAAATTTGCATCTGTGCCTCTTGACAGTGAAGTACCTGGCTTTCCTTCGCAAGAGGATGAACACCAATCCCTCTCGTGGACCATACCACTTCAGAGCTCCCAGCAGGATCTTCTGGAGGACCGTCAGAGGTGAGGTTTTACACAGCTTCTACAAATCTGTTTACACTCAATGTGGTTCAATACTATGAAGGCACTTAGAATTCATAAGAGATTTTCTGCAAAAAATAATGGTAGGAATCCATTGTTTTGCTAATGTCTTAGCAGTTATGAAGAGGCTGTCTAGTTGGTGTGGAGAAAGAAGAAAAAAAAAAACCACTACCATTCTTGTTACTGATTGCTTCTTTGGGCCTAGCACATAAACCTAACCTTGACTATGATGAGCTCATTATCCCAAATTTGATCATCTATTGATGAGAACAAACTCCACGGATCTGATTGCTGAGTTGAGGCTGGGAAATAATGTGGTCTGCCCTGGAGACTGAAAACGCCAAATTCTCGGTCATCAACTAGATTGCGTTGAGGGATGATTGACTATTCAATGAGTTTCTATGATTCTGAAAAATGAATTGCAACATTTTCTCCAAACAAGGTATGCTTCCTCACAAAACCAAGAGAGGACAGGCTGCCCTGGACAGGCTGAAAGTGTTTGACGGTATCCCCCCACCTTACGACAAGGTGAGAACTCTTCCAATTATGAAGACCCAGGCCAAAGTAGACCCCAGTGTTTTTGGCTTTGGCCTGAATCTGTCCTGAAACTGTCTATGATGCTAAATATCCTTACCTACCTTGTTTGAGTATTGACTCTGAGAACAAATCCTTAACTGAGACATGCATTTCCCTTTATGTGAAGTGCGGGTGTTTTTTTGTTTTTTTTGTCTGACTTGTATTCATCTCCCCAACAGAGGAAGCGTATGGTTGTTCCAGCCGCCCTTAAGATTGTGCGTCTGAAGCCCACTCGCAAGGTGAGCACACATGTCAAATTTATGGAATGTCCCTTGGGATGGTTTAATCGCGAATCTTAACATTAGTTCAAATGTTGAATGTCGCTAAAAATGTAGCTTTGCTTCACCTGCCACAACATTTATTCTGGCTCGACAATGATGAGCTCTTATTACCGAAACTGATCATCTATTGATGAGTAAACCTTATCGGATCTGATTGCTGAGTTGAGTTTGGAACTTGTTTGGCAGGCTAATTAGGTGGCTAAATTTGCAGTATTACATTTTTCATTAAAATGTATGCATTTTCTCAACAACTTGGTCTTATTTAATGGAATTGATTTTCTTTTTCCCACCAGTTCGCTCTCCTCGGTCGTCTGGCCCATGAGGTCGGGTGGAAGTACCAGGCTATCACAGCCACCCTGGAGGAGAAGAGAAAGGAGAAGTCAAAGCTCCGCTACAAAAAGCAAAAGACCCAGATGAAGTTCACCAAGCTGGCAGAAAAGAACGTGGAGAGCAAGATTGCAAAATACACAGATGTTCTCAAACAATATGGGATTCTTGTCTGAGCGTTCAATCTGACAATAAAGATGGATAAATGTTTATAATAAGTGTACTCTTTTATTCCTAATCAATAAAATTGCACTTGATAAATTGTAAATATAAAACATCTTGCCATTTTATTTGTACCTCATTTCAATTTTCACAAATGCATTTGGCTAATTGCAGCTTTCTAAGGTAACAATTCTTATTTTCATGTGAGTATATACTACTTAACACATACTCAAGAATATCATGTAACATTTCTGCCAAGTCTGCTCCTCTAGATGCCACAAAATCTTACACACTTAAGTGCAATTACTGCTATATGCCCCGATATGTTGGTCGGGCTAGAAGTGACGGAATACAACACAAGATGGCAACCTTGAGCCAGAGGTGTGGCCATATGAACACTACCTTTGTCCGGGTAGTAAACTGGTGAAAGATTGTAACTTCAAACAAAGTAAATTAACTAATTGCATATGTGGTAAATCATAAAATGCAAAGAAGGTCAAAATTCTGATAATATGGAATTATTCAACTTTTCATTGTAGAGAATTAATTGTGGTAGTGCTTGAGTACTACTTGACCCATGAGCCATTTGGTATTTGTGGTGTCGCTACTGTCAGGAAACAGTCTGAAGCAGACAACATAGACAGTTATAGTCGATAACCTAGATTATTACATATATATAGTTTTATTTTTGGCAAACATATATATAGCTAATGATTTGAATAAGTGACTGTACAGATGGATTATAGACTATAAATAAAATCCAATTTCCGAGTGCACTTCCGTTTTGTTTGGTTTAATCATTTTTGCATAATTACATAATGTAGGGTTGTAGATGCCTGGTTTTATCCTGCAGCACTTCATTTCAGTCATTAGACGTTTTACCTTATTTTATAATGAAGCTGGCCTGTGCCTAGAACAAAAAACACTGTTCCCTATGTCTGAAACCACATTTTAGTGGTAGGCTTTATTGGTGTCTTTCAACCACTGGATTGTTTTATAATAACTGCTCCTGGCTGCCCCTGGAGGAAGGACGGCCAGGATGGGATAAACGCAGAGACTGTATCTCATCGTTCGCTACTCCTGCATGTGTGTGTGTGTGTGTGTCACCCTCCGCATGCGTGTGGTTAAAAAACGTGTGATGAATAAATCATTCTTCATTCTTCATTCTTCTAATGGTTTGCAAACCAATTGGATTTACGACTCACCTGTAATTACAACATTTCACCAGGAGATGGCGGCATCGCACTGAAGTGTGAGTCAGACATGACAATTTACAGTATTTCAAGAGGTTTGTAGTTTCTAAGCAAAGAAATAGAATATATGCAGACCACTGAAATACACCACTGTACTCAAATTCAAATCAAACTTTCAAATCTAATCAGTCATGAGTGCTGCCCGGTCTGTTTGTGGACAGATAGTTAATCCGGTGGCACCAGAAGTGAGTTAGTCTGCTGTGGGGAGCTCATCACAGAGGCCCTGGGTCACCAGGGGGTCAGATGGGGTCAGATGGGGTCAGGTGGATTTTCCCGGCAACAGACCTTCCACATTGTCTTCATATTGGTTTGCTGTACACCGCTGTGTTTAGCTTCCCTGCTTCCTGACGCCGCCCATCCTCCATCTTTCAGTGCTTTACATCAGATCTTTGCTGATGTAACCCTTTGTATCGTATACCACTGAGATGATATTACATTACATTACATTATGTCATGCAGCGGATGCTTTTGTCCAAAGCGACTTACAATAAGTACATTTGTCACAGTATCAAATCATACCATGTGATATAGTTCATCTGATTACTTCAAATAGCCTGCTTGAACACTACTACTTACTATGCCCCAATAGCCTCATTTCCAATCTGGTGGAATTTTAGGGGATGGAGAATTCGATATAAACAGCAGGTTGCAGGTCATCTAGATGTGTTAGTATCTCTTGAGACCAGCGGTGTAAAGTAACAAAGTAAAAAAATACTTTGTTACTGTACTTACGTATATTTTGGGAGTGTAAACACTCTGAAGCCCGTGTTCAGAGTTGCCAGGTCCGCGGTTTTCCTGCAAAATCGGGCTACTTTTTAAGTGTTGAAGCGGGATGATCTTTTTGTTCGCGGGTCGCAGGTGGTCGGGTTCGTCACGGAGAACCTGGCAACCCCTCAACTAGCACAGGCACATCCCAGAGAGCCACAGCTAGAGCGGCTCGTTCGAGAGCGACGACCACAGCGACGGCCTCCTCCAGCGGTGATGCCGCCGCACCTGCACCCGCACCTGCACCCGCACCTGCAGCTGCTACGACCGATGGAGACCAGCACTCGAGTGCAAGATGCATCTTACCGAAGGAAGTGCCTCTTATGTTTACCGGAAAATACGGAAACCATCGCAACCACAGCATTTACTTTTACTTTTGATACTTAAGTACCTTTAATACCATATAATTGCTGTTCATACTTAATTGCCTTTAATATCCGAATATCCTTTAAGACTTTTACTCAAATAGTATTCCACTGAGTGACTTTCACATTTACCAGAGTAGTTTTTTAGTAAGATATCTCTTCTATCTGCAGCACGGTGGCTCAGTGGTTAACACTGCTGCCTCACAGCAAGAAGGTCCTGGGTTCGATTCCCGCCTGGGGCACTGTTGGCACTGTGCTCCCTTGGCTTATCTCCCGATCAGGGGCCTTTCTGTGTGGAGTTTGCACGTTCTCCCCGTGTTCGCATGGGTCTCCTCCAACATAAGGACCCCGACTAAAAACATGCAGAACACTTCCTGTCCTGTCCCTGACCACGGCCACCACCTGTAACTGGTCCCCAGGCGCTGACGAAGTGAGGGCTGCCCACTGCTCCTGGCTGCCCCTGGAGGAAGGACGGCCAGGATGGGATAAAAGCAGAGACTGTATCTCATCATTTGCCGCTCCTGCATGTGTGTGATTAATAAATTATTTTTCTTTACTCAAGTGTGACGTTCCACTACTTTTCCCACCAACTGCTTGAGACGCACATGCATGGGATGTGCATTTTGGTGTTAATAGTGCATATTTTCAGGTCTTTCCCCCTTTCTATCCCTCCTTCCTCTTGATCGCATTTCAGCATAACAGAACACGCGCAGAGAAGGCGTTACCGAACAAAAAATAGCATAAATCCCAACCTTTGAATGGGTTGAATGAAAGGGCTGTGTGTCTTTCTAAACGAACGCGACGGCGTCAAAAGACAGCGCCACGAGGCCCCCCGTCGGCCCCGGGAAAGATTTGGATGCGGGAACAAACGCCGCGAACGCCATCTTTCAAACCGAGCCTCCGTACTCCCTGCCTCCCGGCCTCCCGCCGATCGTCCCCGCCGCGCCTAGATCCGTATTTTTGGGACGAGCGCGCGGGCATTGTGTTCATGTCTCACGGTACTTTTCTTTTTCAAGTCGCTCAAATTGGAAGGCATTAATTAACGCCAGAGGAGATCTTTCGAGGCTTGAGAGACACAGCCGCCTGGTAGCGTTCCACGAAGAGCGATGAAGATTAAGACGATTAAGAACGCGCTATGACGACTCAAAGCGACAAGATCTGAGCGCGCGTGGGCCTCGCGTTTTTCGCTGTATCTCTACCCATGCCGGTTCCTTCGCGCGCGAGGCGTTAATTAAGGCTCGTGTCAAGGAATGTGGGCGATCAAAATGCCTCTCCCATGGTTTTCGTTTTCTTTTTTTTTTTCCCTTACACACA
>OMKR01073721.1:0-11459 GCA_900302355.1 Cyttopsis rosea
CCGCGCTGATGTTATTTGGGGAGTTTCTCATTAAAACTTCACACCAAGAGGACCACCGAAGACGAGGGTTGTCAGTGTGAATTTGGATCACCACGATAATAATGAAACCGTCACAGTGAAACATCAACACCGTGTTTCAGAAAATCCACTCTTGTCGGGAGCTTTATGTTGTATCATGGCTGAACTGGTAAAAATATATATTATTTACCGGGTGCAACCCATAACACAGTAATGTAAGGCAACCTCTCAGAGATGTATCGTTTCTACCTCTTGAATCATTGATGTAAGGATTTGAATCTGTGTGGCTCAATGGCCCAACTTAAGCCTGAGAAGCTATATTTCATGTTAAACATATTGGGTCACTCACCATCTATAAAATGAAGAATATTAGCACAGACAAAGCGTTTCTTTTTTCCTGTGGCACTTAACCAGTAAGTTAAAGAGACAGTCTAACAGTAGACATATGGAAGCTACATGTTTTGCTCTCACTGCATTGCAGAGCAGAGACAGCTGGCTGGCCCGGGGGCTCTCTCCATCAGACAGTAACAGACTCGTGTCTCGACAGCCCGAGCCTTATTTCTGATCCAGTGGACCAAAAAACCTTGGGTCCGTTGCCCATTCTTTATGCTTAGCCGTATCCCAGGTAAACACTGCCTTCTCTACTTGGGACAACAGTGATAAGCTTTGATCAAAATCCGCCAGATTATCAGACGAATCACAGCAGCTGACACGTGCACTTCAATAAAGTGTCTTGGGATAGATGGTGGATTTCTGCTTATGATTTTATTTAGTGTGCACCCTTACAAAATTGGTACTACTACTACTACTACTACTACTACTACTACTACTACTACTAATAATAATAATAATAATAAACAAACAAATAAACAAACAAACAAACAAACAAATAAATAAATAGATAGATAAATAAATAGATAAATAGATAAATAGATAAATAAACAAATAAACAAATAAACAAACAAATAAATAAATAAATAAATAAAACAAAGTAATAAACAAATAAACAAACAAACAAATAAACAAATAAATAAATAAATATATTGATGAATAAATAAATTCATTAATAAATGCAAATAAAAAATGCTCTCATATATATTATTATTTTATTATGAGGAAAACTCCACTCTGCGTCTCTTGGGTGGATTGGGTGGAACTCTGGGTTCTTTGCCGTGCACTACAGGGAACGCTGCCGCACATTCTGCCATGCTACAGGCTGCTGCGATAGACTCTAAAAGTTACGCCTCAATCTGTTAGTGGTGTGTTCAGAGTTGCTTTGCAGTGGAAATTGCCTTTAATTACTGGTGTTAACATAGTCTGATTGTAGCAGAAACCCGCACTTCAGTGATTTCCAAACCTCTCAACACTGATTTTGTGGTGAAATTCCTATGAAAACCGTGAGATACTTTCTGGTGTTTGTCACACACTGTAAGGCAGAAATGTTTTTGCATAATAATTTATTCACATATTATTAATTTTCACATAGATATTATTGCTGCAATTCTGGAGCCTGTCACATATTCTCTTCCCATATTCCCAGGGTGCTACGTTCATATTTCATATAATCACTTTTCATCTGTAATGCATGCTGAGTATAACATTTCACAGGAGCAGGATGCAAATAAATAAAAAGTATTTTCTTTTAAGTTACATGTCATAATCTATTCATTCTATTAATGCTTCGGTAACATGCCTTTTTCAAAGTCCATAAGGGGAAAACACTATTTGGAACATATAGTCTCTGTTAGAGGACAAAGGCTTAACAAAGAGCACATTAATAATACATATTGTTAAAGCTGGCAATGTGTGATTAACCACCATTATCAACCCAGTTGTCCCACTCCATGTAAAACCCAGTTATACCTGTTGGGGAAAGGCTACGTGAAATCATTACATTTCATCTATGTACAGTCACTAAGAAATATGGCACTCGATTCTGCTGTGAAGAAAGAACATACTGTATGTGGATACATAAATCATGTTTGTGAGTATAATACTTCTGTTTCCTGCTGAATGGAAAAAGAAATGCATCTTTTTCTCAGTTCATTCCATTAGATGGCGATCACACTGACGGATACAGTACGTTATAAAGTGAAAGCTCACGCCACGCACCGTGCAACCACTGGGAGTGTCGTGGTGTTCAGCAGCATTTGAAGTTTAACATTGGCGCACATTGAGTCACACTTTGGACAGCGTGTCTGTCGTATCATGGCAACAATTACCCGGTAGCCTGTGCGCTTGCGGGCGACACAGGGCGGTGCGCTGTGCGTTTGCAAAGACTCCGGTCTGATCACCGCCTAATGGATCGGCAAATGCGTCGAAAATATGTCAAGAATTGTGGCAGAGTGACAGCAATTCTGTCTAATTGTACTGTTGTTTTCACGTTTTCCTTTAGGTTCTATAAGGTGATAGAAAAAAGGTGCATGTGCCTCGTTTTGTCCTCTGAGTAAACTAACCTACAGATTATGAACAAACAATTTGAAATAACTATTTCATACCCTCAGCAGCTCATATTAGCTTAAGCATTCCATTTTCTGACCCGTGTCTAAAACGGGCTTATTTCCCCACACACATGCGCATGCGTGTACGCGCTTAAGCTCTTGCATATGCACACATACGAGAAGGTCTTTTTTTTACCTCCTGCAATGCCAAATGATGAAAGACTTAAGGTATTTCTACTTCTGAGCTAACCTTACTGTATACAATATTTTTGATAATTACGCATTTTTTTTCTGTTGTTTTCTCTTTGAAGGCACCTAGTGTCAACTAGGCAGAGCAGAGATCCTCTTCCCATCCTAGTCTTTTGTTACAGCAAGGTTTCCCTTCGCTCTTGAAGAGTCAAAAACGCTTCTTTGTTAAATGAGGATTCGTTGTGACTAAACAGAGTACCTCTTTGCTTCTGAATAACGCTGCAGTGGGGAGTTAAAGTGTATGCCCTATCTATAGGGGGGTCTGGGCCAGGGAAAAACTCTTCTCCAAAGCTCACGAGGTCCAGGAATCCCCAGGCAGGAGAGCCTCTGTCAGACGTAGGCTGACTCGCTAGACTGGGTCCTGCCCAGATTAGGGGCCTGGGACAGGTGCGACACATCCTTCTTGCGCACCTCGCAGATGGACTTCCTGCGTGCCTGCACCCCTCTGATAGCCGTCTTTATCTTCCTCCAGCCGAGGTGGTTGAGCTCGGCCAGGTTGAGCAGCACACAGATGCCGCTGACTGCAAACATGAAGACCAGAAACACTGTCTTTTCTGTAGGCCGCGACACGTAGCACTCCACCTCCTTCACGCAGGGGTAGCGATCGCACTCGAACATCCCCGGCACGTTGAAGCCGTAGAGGAAGTACTGGCCGGCCAGGAAGCCGATCTCCAGCGCGTTGCGGAACACCACCTGGATGACGTAAAAGCGTGAGATACCCTCCTGCCGCCGCACTTTGGCGCTCTTGGCGTGCGTGAGCCCCCGGGGTGCATTTGGGATCTCCTTGACCTCCAGGCAGTCGTGGTCCTCCTTGCTGCTGTCTGGGTTCTGCACCAGGATGCCGTTGATGTTGCGGAGCTTGCGAGCGTGGTGATCGTGGCGACCGTGGTGGCCGTGACCGTGGTGATCCATGTAGGGATGCAGAAAGGAGTAGCTGCGGTCGCGCTGCTTGGCAGACTGGTGCACAGAGTATGTGATGAAGCACAGACTGGGAGTGCACACCAAGATGATCTGGAAAACCCAGTAGCGGATGTGTGAGATGGGGAAGGCCTTGTCGTAGCATGCCTGGTTGCACCCGGGCTGCATGGTGTTACAGATGAACATCATCTGCTCGTCCTCATACACTTTCTCACCCACGATGCCAACAATTAGGATGCGGAAAATCACTACCACTGTCAAGAGGATCCTGCAGAGGGTTAGGGAAGGAGAGGGCGGTGAGAGGTGGGGGAAGAGAGGACAAAGCAGAAAAAGAGAGGAGGGAAGAATCCAGGTTATTGTAAAGGTTACTTTTGTGAGGGATGTACAAAGACCCATGATTTGACAATGCAATACCACATTCATTGCAAAGCATCTACTAACTGCTTGACTGTGTTTGTTTGATAGTGTGTAGCTTTTCAAGGCATTAAGTGGCACACTTACGAGCCACAGCTGCAGTACTGACAAACAAAAGCAGCTTTGCATGCCAGATACAAACCTAAAATGTTCCTAAGTGATGTTGTCTGCTCTGTGCATCCTCTTTGTGAGAGTGTGCATGTACTGTATAACTGTGTGCGTGTGTTTGTGTGTTTGTGTGTGCAGGGTAAAATCACTCAGCCGCTGCAAAGTGCAGCACTATAAAAGGGTGGAGATGTTGCGCTCTAGATAACATGCACCTATGAGCTTTCTACTCATGGCTGAAAAAGGAAAGGCTGTTAGAAGATAAAGGTGATTTAACGATCATCTTCACAGCTTCAATTAATACGTTGATAAATATCAGTGAGCCACACACCAACAGGAGAGTTTAACTGTGGAATGTCTTCTGCATGTGATTTCTTTCTGTATGGCGCACTGCATGGGAATACAGATTTTGCAGTTTATCAAACTTAACCGCAATCTGAGAAGTAGTACTTCCAAGGCGGGATGTCACCGCATGAGAATAAAGCATAAAGCTGAAATGCTTTGCTCAGTGCGCTGGCAGGTTCTCTAAAACTTTGAAAGCACCAACCGCTGGGATTTTCTAAATATGTCTACAGTGCCCATGGCCTGATTTTTCTCTATCTCCCTGCTCCGCTGTGGCTATCTTTCTTCCCCCCTCTCACTTAACTTGGGGTTGAGTAAGGGAAGAGTAAGGGCCTTTTTATGTGGGTCAGTGTTTGCAATGTACATGCTATTAGGGGAGTTCCGGGGCTCGGGTGGCTTGGAAAAGTTTCCATCAATGGTAAATAATGTAAATAATGATTAGACCTTGTCGGATTGCGACGGCTACTAGCCACACTGAAGTAAGACCTTTGCAGGACTTGAAGAGGCGTTTTTGTTCATCCATCACTTGTTAACGTATCGTTTCATTGATCGTCATCAGTGCAGTGCTGCAGTCCACCGTTATTACGGAACAGGGTCCGGGGGCCGAAGGCACTGAGGAGCAGTGAAGCTGCCTGTTAAGGTTGCTAAGAGACTGCTTTAAAGTACCGTTATCTTCTGGTGTTGATCCAGCACCAGCACTGCAGAGGGCTAAAGAGTTTGGAGCTGCACTGTCAGCTGTTTCTGATGAGTCAGGAGGAGAGAGCCCGAAAATCATGGGGCTCCCTGCTATTTATGCTTCATTGCAGTGTTTATGGGGGTGGCAAAAGCTTCAGTTATGGCTGCAGAGAGAAACTGAATGGGCTTACTTTCAACCCATTCATTCTCTGGGAGAAGCCGGTACATGAATTGGGTGTTAAAACACGAAGTCACCTGAGCCAAGCAGGCAGACAGAGATGTGAGACCACCAGGGGAGCCTGCACAACGGACCGCATGCAACCTTGGCAGCTGCATGAGTGGGTTGGATCGCTGATGTGTTTTATACCAGTTATAGGAAACAAGCCTTTGTTATATTTCCAAAGGGATTCCCCCTTTGGCGGAGGTGGAGAACAGACCAGAATTTTTGCAGCCCAGTTACTGACTTTCTTGTATAAAATTAAGCAACGGGAATCTCTCCAATTTGAAGTGTCAAGGATCTAACATGGTGTTGTTGGCATTCTTAAGAATGATAAATGATTTATTTCTTATTGATGTCTGTATGTGCACATGTGTGTGCACATGTGTGCGCGTGTGAATGAGCTCCACATGGTCACACCCAGTTACCACAGCGTCCGGATACCAGAGAAGATTTGGATCAATGTGTAAAGGGAAAAAGAGGGCAGAGGTACTACTAATCAAGGCTGCTTCACCTTTGTGAGAGGTTTGGTTTTGGATTCCCGCAACAATTGTTTAGTTTGGGAGGGAGAGGAGATGATTTCGGGTGCTCGAGTGAACGATAAATCAAACGGCAGAGGTGACGGCACAGATTCTCACAAGGGCAGAAGTGACGGGAGGGAACATGTGTTACTGTCTGAGCCAACTTAAAATAGAGCAGCATGCTGCTGCAGGACTGTTCTTGCACCACCTGTGAGTGTTTGTGTGTGTGTGTGTGTGTGTTTGAGTGAGAAAGAGCAAACAGAAGGAGAAAGAGACAGACAGGGAGTGGGAACCATGTGCTTCCTGTGTGTGAGGACGGGCGGCCTGACGGCCTATGCTCGGAGCAGCTGCGAGCTCGTACGCTACACTGACTCCCAGTGCGTTCGTGTTGTAGCAGCGATGGATTCCCCGCAACTTCAGCGCAGAGGCTCTCAACCTTTTTCATATCAGGGAGCCTCGGATCTGGGAAGATCCATTGTTAAATATGATTTACTTCATAATTCCATATACCTGTCTATACTGTAGTTATGGAGAGGGAACAGTGCCACTATGATCAGAAGTCATTATTGTACATTCTCTAGTGGTGCCAACATCTTGTAAATAAAATAATGCTGAGGTTTAACTAGTAATCATTTTGCTGAGGGCCCCCTGCAACCCCTTGAAGGACCCCTGGGGATGGGGTCACGATGAGAACCACTACTTCAGTGTACGGCATGCTCCTGTAACAGCACAATCCTGAGTCCTGCTTGTGTGTCTTCACATGTTGCCTTGACTACTGCCGCAAGGCCTGAAATTCATTTAGCGAATGTTTCTCTGCAGTAGCAGGAGTCAGACCGGCACTATTCATTGAATGTTGGTTTTATTTGTAAAAATATAAATAAAATTGCAAGCTCGGAACTGTGAAAACTAAAGCAAACGAAAGTGAAAACCCAGGATGATATACATTGAGACTAACCGACTAACAACATAAATTTAGAATGATCTACAATGACAACTCTGCTGAACATGTTCTACCAGTCAGTGCTGTACACGGTGGTATGCTGGGGGCAGCATCAAGGAGTGTGACACCAAGAGGCTGAACAAGCTTATTAGGAAAGCTGGTTCTGTCCTCGGTGTCACCCAGGACACTGTGGAGGAGGTGGCCAATAGGAGGATGAGGACCAAACTCCTGGCCATCGTAGACAATCCCTCCCATCCCCCTACATGACACTATGGCAGAGCAGAGAAGCTCCTTTGGCAACAGACTTTTTCTTACTGTATATACTGTTTCATCTATCTATCTATCTATCTATCTAATCTTGTGGCTTTGTTTGTGGTATTAATAATAACTACCTTTTAATAATATAGGAGTGCATTTTTCTGCATAGTGGACAAGCCTGAGTGCAACAACGACATAATGTAAGGAATTTAACATTTAGGGAGTGTCTAAACTGTAAAAAATAACTGCCTCCTACAAACCAGTCTGTCTGCTCTTGCCTCCTTATAATAAAAGGCTTCCAATATATTTGCTGCACATTGCTGATTGGCTGACTAAGAGTGGCGTTACTAGTACCCGGGCATTGAAACTGGTGAGCCATTGTGGTTTAAATATCATATTCTTCTCTCCCTGCCTGTTCCTGATGTCCATACTGGAACCGGCATCTCGTAGGCTATGCCACCCATGTGGAAAATTCATTATAAAAGGATTTAAAGATGGCTTATTCAATCACATTGGGATAATTCAAACAAGTGTAGATGAACCCCATGGGAAAGCTGTACTTGTTCCTCTGAAAAGATAAGATATGATTTTACTATGCGCTTCACCGCTTGTCTAACTTTACTGCCATGTTTACAGCCCCTGCACATTTTGTGACATTTCTTCCTTTGGGGTTTTGGGGCGTTTCTTTTAAGGTTCGACTCATACCCCTTTAGAGGACGGTTTGAAAGCATCCTTGTGTCGCACAGGGATGCTTCCGCACTGTTCTTTGAAGGCTGACTTGTAAAGCCACATGAGAGTATGATACATAACCTGACTGATAATGTAAAGTGCTGACTGCTGGGTGTACATGGAATATGGAAGAAGAGGGTTTTAACGCCCCAACCCTTTCAGCGGAGGAGGGATGACAGGGGCAGTCAATCAGCTCCTCAATCATGTCTTAAAAGGCGCCAACAAGCAGCAAGTGCCGAAGCTTTACAGCTAGAGGCACAACGCAGCGGAGGAACGGGGCTGGTTTGAAGCCTGAGAGTTTGGAACAGGGATTTTTGAATAAAATGTCTCTTTTGTTATTCCTCCCATCTCCACAGTCTTTCTTCAGGGGCGACCACTGTTAAGATACGGTGGTGCCCCAGAAACGAGTCCAAATTAGACAGCGCTCAATAGGCATGCATCCCCTTATATCCACCTGGTGAACCAGTGCTATAAACTGAACTATATAACATTTCCAGTTTTCCTGAGTGGGTTCTTACACCGTGGACCATGAAACAATACAAAACCGACTTGTTGGCCTTCTCTATCTGCCTCACCTATACAGTACGGTACATTTGTGTATTCTCTTCATTATACCTAAATGGGACTATTAATCTTGCGACTACTCAAAGGGCTTTACAGTACATGCCTCACATTCACCCATTCATTCATACTTCGATGGTGGCGGCAGGTATGGTGTGCAAGGCGCACAATGAGAACAGTTGTGCTACCAGGAGGGGCCGGGGATCGAACCAGGACTCCTCTGATTACTGGACGACCCGCTCTATCTCCTGAGCCAACGTCGCTGAGGACATACCATCCTGTGGATAACTTCCAGTTTTTAACTTGTGTATTCCATGTGTCTGTCCATCTTAATTCTAATTGTGTATTTCCCACCTAACACTGAACACTTAATGAACAATCTTTTGGGATTGCTTTCCTTGACTGACGTGGGGTTAGTGGGTGTCAGTTATTTCCCCACCGCTTGATGCTGACCAGTAATTCCCTTTTGAAACCGTTGAATAACTGTGCAATAACTTGACTTCCCCCATTTCTAGTGTATTTCTACACAAGTTAAACCTTGCAGTTCATTTGTCGCATCATGATCCATTTCCTCATGCAACATTTTCAGGCTAAGATCTTTACAGTTATCACATAACTACAGTTTACAGTAAACACTATTCTGACCTACTTACCTACGTAGATTTGCTTGGATTCAGGGCTCTTACCTTTTCCTCTCTACAGCATCTGCAGTATTTTTGGTAATAATTGTTGGTATGTGAAGGGGTTTGTGTGAGCGTGTGTGAATTTGTGCACACATCTGTGTATTGGACTGCTGGGTATCAGGGTAATCAGCATGCAGCAGATTGCTGTATTAGCAGAAAGCAGTGGAGGAAGGTTATCTGCAAACATCAGTGTTTTAAGTCCTGCAGAGAGAGGCAGGAAGCCCCGCTGGTTCCATCCAGTCAAATATTCAATAGCCACTCTGGTGATCAAAAAGATTTTGGAATCATTAGGATCTCAAACCCGAAAGGCACTTATCGTGTATTGTTTATAATGGTGCAATGGTTAACCAAAATGAAACAGAAACAGCTTTCTTATGTGAAAAGTGCTGAAGTCACAAGAACAATGTCATTTTGGATGCACTACAGGCAGTGGGTACGCAGAGGATAAGTTTACCGTTTCTCAACCAAGACCTTATTAAAATGTTAGTTTCCATCATGTATAACTGTTCATAGCACAACCTCGCTGATTGCTTTACGAGTGAGAAAATGACCACTCTGGTGCAGCTTCTCACTGTGCTTAGATGCAGTGCAATTGGGCAAAGTCTGAAGCCTTTTTGAAAACGAGAAGATCACAACCGTGCATTTTATCAGGTTTTTCAGGGTTTAATTGACTAATTGCAATCCAAATCTGACCTTTTGTGTACATCCGCACTAAAATAAGAGACTAGAAACAGAAAGTTGTGTTGCTTCCTACGGGCAACTTGCTGTAGCCAATGTTACGCTTTGGATGTACTGCAAAATTAGTAAATTAATAAAATGGGATATTACTGTCATTCAAAACATGTTCAAAACTGCCATTACTGTCACACGAGTGACAGTAATGTGAGTTTCCTGATTTGAAAAGGAGATTTCACTTTTTTTCATGGCTTCAGACTTTGCCCCATTACACTGCATCTAATCGCAGTGAGAAGCTGCAGCAGAGTGGTAAATTTCTCAATAGCAAAGCATCCGGCACATTTTGTGCTAGGAACAGTTATAAATAATGGGAATAAAAAATAAAAAATACATTTAAGGCCTGGGTTGAAAAAGAGTGAACCTATAATCAAATCCTCTATGTACCCACTACCTGTAGTGCATCCAATATGAGATTGTTATTGTGATCATGGACCCGTTATCATGGACCCGTAGGTTTAAAGATCATTTCTTCATTCCAATGAAAACCAAGAGGACTAATTTCATGCTGTAGTATGACAACCCAGATGTCCAGATTTTGTTAAACCCTGGCAGAATGCAGCTGTTAAGGATGCGTTAAGGATGCAACCCAGACATGGCAAAGAACCAATAAAGACATTATAACATATTAGTGTACACTAAATACTGGATGGGAGGACAGATTTGTCATCATGTTTGCCTTCAATGACATTCCCTGTTGATGGAGTTATGAGTACTCCTATATGATGCATGGACAATTTGTACAATGTACATTTTGCTCTTTCATTGTTTGACCAAAAGGTATTTTAAAAAGTGTTGTTGACTTGTTGGTTCATTACTTAATTACAGTCGACACAAATCTGCAATTAAAATCTATTTAAAAAAAATCTGACAACAGTATTCCATGCGCTATTAATCCTTATGGGAAAAGGGATTAGGGTTGAGCAGTGAAGTGCTGCTCCCATCCCGTCAATCATTAATAAATTCAAAACGGCCTGACCGGGGCAGACTGTCGGAGAGCAAACAGGAACCGTGAAGGCATATTTCATTTCCTCCTTTAAAAAGAAAACAGAGCAATCAGAGATCGCATCGGTTTTAAACAGAGCAGCATCGATTCTCCTCTACTCTCTTTAAATGTATCTTTTGTGAGGATGTTTCTCGTACTTTTTATCTCGTGTCTGACCCAGGGTGTCAAGGTGGAAACTGAGATATATAATGATAAAAATATGAAAAGGTGAGAAGAGCAAACTAAATGTGAACGGTGAAAGTAAAGCCTGTTGTAGATCTAGATCGATAGATAGATAGATAGATAGATAGATAGATAGATAGATAGATAGATAGATAGATAGATAGATAGATAGATAGATAGATAGATAGATAGATAGATAGATAGATAGATAGATAGATAGATAGATAGATAGATAGATAGATAGATAGATAGATAGATAGATCCGGTTGCTGCTGTGTGACCTGTAAGATGTGTGGAGTAGAGTAATGGTACTTCCTAGCTAACTGGTGTGTTTGCTGGACATGCATGCCCCGACTCTCCCACAGGCATTTACATACACACACACACACACACACACACACACGAATGCCTGCACACACACACACACACACACACACACACACTCTCACACACCTGAGTTGTATTTAGAGAAGACACGGGCCCACTCC
>OMKR01073723.1:0-17076 GCA_900302355.1 Cyttopsis rosea
GTTATTCCCTCGTTATTTCATTTACAAGGAGCAGATAAAAGGTCTAGAGTTCATTTCAAGTGTGGTATTTGCATTTGGAATATGTTGCTGTCAACTCTCAATATGAAGTCCAAAGTAAAAAAAAAAAAAAAAAAAAAAAATCAAAACAAACCCATCAGAGAGATAGCAAAATCATTAGGTGTGGCCAAATCAACTGTTTGGTACATTATTAAAAAGAAAGAACGCACTGATGAGCTCAGCAACACCAAAAGACCCGGAAGACCACGGAAAACAACTGTGGTGGATGACTGAAGAATTATTTCCCTGGTGAAGAAAAACAGTTGGCCAGATCAAGAACACTCTCCAGGAGGTAGGCGTATCTGTGTCAAAGTCAACAATCAAGAGAAGACCTCACCAGAGTGAATACAGAGGGATCACCACAAGATTTAAACCATTGGTGAGCCTCAAAAACAGGAAGACCAGATTAGAGTTTGCCAAAATAACATCTTAAAGAGCCTGTACAGTTCTGGAACAACATCCTATGGACAGATGAGACGAAGATCAACTTGTACCAGAATGATGGGAAGAGAAGAGTATGGCGAACGGAAGGAACTGCTTATGATCCAAAGCATACCACCTCATCAGTGAAGCATGGTGGTGGTAGTGTTATGGCGTGGGCATGTACGGCTGCCAATGGAACTGGTTCCCTTGTATTTATTGATGATGTGACTGCTGACAAAAGCAGCAGGATGAATTCTGAAGTGTTTCGGGCAATATTGTCTTCTCATATTCAGCCAAATGCTTCAGAACTCATTGGACGGCGCTTCACAGTACAGATGGACAATGGCCTGAAGCATACTGCGAAAGCAACCAAATATTTTTTTAAGGCAAAGAAGTGGAATGTTCTGCAATGGCCAAGTCAATCACCTGACCTGAATCCAATTGAGCATGCATTTCACTTGCTGAAGACAAAACTGAAGGGAAAATGCCCCAAGAACAAGTAGGAACTGAAGACAGTTGCAGTAGAGGCCTGGCAGAGCATCACCAGGGACGAAACCCAGCGTCTGGTGATGTCTATGGGTTCCAGACTTCAGGCTGTCATTGACTGCAAAGGATTTGCAACCAAGTATTAAAAGTGACAATTTGATTTATGATTATGTTAGTTTGTCCAATTAGTTTTGGTCCCTTAAAAAGGGGCGGGGGGCACATATAAAATTTGTTGTAATTCCTACACACGTTTGGATGTAAATACCCTCAAATTAAAGCTGAAAGTCTGCACTTAAAGCACATCTTGATTGTTTTATTTCAAGTCCATTGTGGTGATGTACAGAGGCAAAATTATGAAAATTGTGTCAATGTCCAAATATTTATGGACTAACTTAACATTTTTTTTAACTATTTTTCTCCACAAAATATACACTGAACCTCACTAATGATGGGAAGTTTCTTTGTTGTGAGATTTACACTTTTTGTCAGCAATGTCGATGGCAGTTGATTGTAGGCAGATAAAGTGTTTATGTCAAGGTAGGCCTTGCCATGAAATAGTCTGGGAACCCCTGCATGACACCATATTAGATGAATCTTTAGATAACTTAAAGATGAGCCCTTGTTCTTTGCCTTGTTTTCCGCTTTGTAAACTACCTTGTCTACCCCAGTACAGCTCTGTATCTTTTGCCCTAACATTGTACACACAATTTAGTCCAGCAGAGATGACCTACATTTACATTGTGTTCTATCAATAGTCCAATTTGTTGTGGCCTGCCTACAAAGTCTATTGGATGATTGTTGTCATTAAAATGCTCTTTTACAGAACTTGTAGCATAGACATGGAAGGTCATGAAGGGTATAACACGGTGCTGGTGCAAGGGAAAAAGCAATATGTTGGTATTACCCACACACAACCCTCTTTGTAGTCTTGAAATTCTCCAGTTAACACCATTTGGTAAATGTCCACAATAAAGAACTCCAGCTAATAATCAATTACACAAGCAGAATACAGTAAATATCACCATATCACCCTTCTGCAAGAACAACGTATACAGACTTTACTTACTTACTTCCAAATTTCCTGTGTCTGAGTGTCTGTGCCCTCATAAACGGCTGTTTATAGTAATGGGAGGGGTCAGAAATGGGACTGGTGCCTTGCTCAAGGGAGTCTTTGGCGGGAAGAGTGGCTGTTGATGGATACACACACTCATTGTGTTCAGTTTTCCTCCCATCAGCCTGTGTGAATTATTCAGCTGCAGCAGCAATCACCAGAGGCCACGACGGTGTCATGGTGCGCTGCATAGGGGAGAGGTTTTGAAGTTTAATCTGTCTCCCTTCATAAAGAAACCCCAGAGGATCGGTTTTGCTTAAAAATAGGCGGAATGAAGCTAATCCTAATCGTTGTAGGGGAATTGCATATAATTCATAATTCATAAACTGTGTAGTGCTTTATCGTAATTGATTTTCATCCCATTAACCAGTGTTGTTTCAGAGGAGAGTTGGGAAGTACACACAAAGCTGTTTTCATCCGCCTGTAGACCGTGGTTCTCCGAAACACATTGACATAAACACACCAAACCACATGATGGCGAGAAAGAAAGAGAAGCTCTTAAACTACAGTCAGTATAAATGTTTGATGCCCCGGCTCTTCTGTATGGCCCACTTGGTTATTCTAACCTCACGGCAACAACTAGCCACACACACACACACACACACACACATATACACCTGACCGTCGATTAGACCCTGGGTTTGGTGGCGGCGACAGGGAGGTGAGGGAGGCGATAATGACTGACACACACCGGTGGAGGAGGAGGTTCTTAGAGGAATGAGCTAGAGTGACACAGTGAGATGCTAACGTAAGCAGCTGCAGCTAGAGGCAGCTAATGCTCAAAACTAGCTTTACCGGGACACACACACACACACACACACTCAGCCAAGTCTGTAGAGAGATGAAGATTTTCAGCCGCTTCCACTATGTCTGGTATCTGGTGAGTGCACTGCAGGCAAAGAGGCTCTAAAGCAGTGTGTGTGTGTGTGTGTGTGTGTTTACTCCAGTCAAGGAAAAGTGTCTGAATGCATGCGTTTGAGACTATTTATAGACGGACACGTGTCGTGACTGTTTCTCCCTCTTTAGGGTGTTTTGTGTGACCACGATGGAGCCTTATGCTAATTAACACATGTGACATTTGAATTGGTAGCCCCCAGTGTAAGGACGTACATTCTCCTTTTCTGTATGTCATTCCTTGTGTGTTTGTGTGTGTGTGTGTGTACGACATCTTTAGGAGGTGACAGAGATCGAGGCTCTACCTGACGGACGCAGCTTTTGTGCTTGGAGGTCCACCTCCGTATGTACAGTGCAGACGATGCTCGTCCACGTGCTCCGTGCTGCATCGCTGTGTGAAGTGTTTGCGCAGATTATTTGAACTTTGTGTGTTTTTTGTTTTACTCTTTGAATGCTATTGGTGGAAGTGCAATCCGATTGGGAAGCATGGAGTTTGATGCCTTGTTGCTGTTGGTGTTGTTAGCTGCAGTGTTTTGCCTATATATGATTTAAATGGATTGCTCCACAGCTGTTAATCACTCATTGATCAGTTGGGCAATGGATGAATTAGGGATGGACAGATGCTACTTTTTTCACTACAGATTCTGAATCCTAAAATCCTAAAACCTAAAGTGTCAGGAGACACAATGTACCGATCTGAACCATGACTCAAGTGTTTGCTGTAGGAATGCTCTGTCAATGGACAGGGGTCATGTAAGGTTTTTAATAATTGACATTATTTTTGCTTGGCTGGCTGCTGTTACTTGCTTTCAATGAAACTAGGCCACCGTTATACTTTACACAGCATGCCGTGGTAATTGTCATGCACTAAGTCACAAATGAAAATAATATAAAAGATTGCGTGGTGATGATTGACTATAGTCAGGGAGACTAAGGAGCTAGACTCGTATTTTAGTACGTTATGTTTAGCGTACAGAATAATTTTCTTCATTAGAGACACCCAAAAGGCTTAGACGTGACAGAGCAGCACAGCATTAGGTCCCTTGTCTTTACTTTGACCTTGTTAATGTGGCTCTTGATATCAGATTTTTGAATTGGCCATTCTTGGATTCAATGTGTCTACGATACACGATCATAATATATATACAATCTATACAATACATTTAATCTGGTATCAAATCAATATCTGATCCCAGTAGCTGTATCTGTCTATCCCTGGGATAAATAGACTGTATTGTATGTGCTTCCTTCTGTGCTTTTAGTCCTGGTTTGAAAAACATTTCTGGATGTAAGGGTTGACATAGTGCATGAATTTATTTTGTCTTAATTTTGGAATCTCCTAAGGGGCAAACTTCTCTTACAAATGTTTTTCCAACCAAATAGAGTTGAAAGCTAAGCTAACAATTAGCTTTGGTGACCGTCAGGTGCTTGGTGCAGGTACTTTCCATTGTATTTATATTCAGAAACCTTCCACACACTGATCTCCAAATAAGCTCTGTCATCCTGGTGTGTGTGTGTGCCTTGTCTGTTCCTGTGGGTTTAGCCAGGGCATCATTGGGCTTTTTGGTGTTAAGCCTCCACTCACACACGCCTCAAGAACAGTTTTCTCTAACAATGAGCGTCTCTAAAATGTGTCCCTCGCCACCATGTTTATACTTAGCATACATGGAATGTCTGCTTTCCAGGAAGTAAACAGGAAATGGTGCTCTCATTTTGGGTGGAAGAACTGAGGTCATTACTACACAGGACATGGGCAGAGAGCACTGTGAATTTGCTGCAGATTGTGATTGGCCTAACCATAAAATGGTCGGGTGGAAATCTGTTTGAATGGGCCAGACCAATCTGCCAGAGCAAATGAAACATGAACTCGCAGAACTCGCAGATTGGTCTGGTTCCCAGGCTAGAAGGATAGTACTCATGCCGATCTACTACTATTTAATTACAAAATAAATAGTATAGGTGGTGTCATTGTACCTTACAAGGATATGGATCTAATGAATCATTGATAAGCCATACTAAATCAGCAGTTTGAGTTGAAAGTCTTCAAAACATAATATATTTGACTTGAAAAGTGTACTAAGCACAATAACAAAGTACTTGTACTTCGTTACTTTCCACCACTAATTAACAATTCATTTTTGTTGAGCAATTATTGGAATCCATTAATGGTTTCCTATCCATTGATGGTTAACAATAACTAACAAAAATATTACTCAAGTTCATTCCATTCTGTGGTCCATCATTATTATTTTTTGTTGTCTATCTATATAGTTGATTAAACATTCAACCTCTGCATTGAGGAGAACATTTCATCCGTCCCAGCAGTTGCAGAATAATTGACCAGCTGTTGTAGTTCTTTGCAGCAGAGTAGCTACCACATTTCAAAATATACAATTGAAAGGGTACTGTATCCATTGAAGCCATTAGGACTACTACTAGCCCAACTGCCACTTGGTAATAAAATGACAGAACTTTTAGCTTCTTCTTCAAGACACTAGTGTAATTGCTTCCCACATCAGAGCAGAAAGACTGAAGAGTTTAATTACATGGGAGGCTGAGGTCATTCAAACCGGCCGTGACAGAAGGCCATGGATGTTTCCAGAAGGACAGTGACGATGCCCCAAAGTTCATCACCATATAAACACAGATGATGACACTGGTTGGGCATTGGTGCCGCTAAGTTGTGTGTGTGGGTGCCATCACTAAGCTCAGACAGACAGACGGGTGTTAGGAAAGGTGAGTTGGTAACGCACAAAGCCGGGACGATCTGGTGACAACGCAGCAGCAGCTTGGGTTTCATCAGCGGGATGCTCGGCCCCTGGACCGAGACGGGAAGGAGAGAGGAATGGAAAACAGGGGGGGGTTACGAGAAAGGGAGATGAGGTTAGCTGAGCAAGGTACGAGGAGAACTGACACCGGAAACGTGAGTTAGGGGAAGGTGAGAAAACGAGCGCAGGGGAGGAGAGAAGAGTGCTCTACTGCCAAAGAAGTGAGAAGAAGCGAATATGCCAGCTTGTCTGCGATACAAGAAGGACTGGTTTGACTCGCAGTATGAGTAATGCATTAAAATAAACACAATAAGGCTCTTATTTGCATAGTGACTAACAAGATGGAAACAAGAAAATACATAAAATCTTAAAATGGATAAAGATTAAATGACTAATTTAGGTTGATGTAATAAAGACAAATCAACCTACAGGCTATGAAACAGTCTCTTAAAATTGTCAAAACGGAACATGAGAATACGGATAAGAAACAAAGACCCTACGAGCTTGGTGTCATTTTTCCACTGCAGTGCCAGCGTCTTGGTATCAAAACTGGAACGAAAATCGTAACTATGTCTTCCCAGAGCCTGGAGATATGGAGCATGTGAGAAACTGTTCATCTGTAAATCCCGTCCATCGGGCGGTCCTGGAGGGGTGGCCAGCAGGACCGTGCCACACCTAAAATCTTATATTCCACCATGAACAAAAAGTGGGTGGAATGGTGGAATGGAAATGTTCAAAAAGGCTATGAAGAGAACATTGCAGCAGCTGAGGTTCTATTGAAAGTGTATTGTTTTAGGATCCTTCCAGCAACGGGGGGGTTGGGTGTAACTTTCCTTTCCTATGGCTGGATTGTCCTACTTTGCTTTTCATCCCTCACTTTTTCTTTGTTGTTGTCTTTTCTGACTTTGTTTTCTCCTCCGCCCCTGTCTGTTTTAGGACTTTTCGAATGACGACACCAAGCTGGAGTACAATGTTGATGCAGATAACGGCATCGCCATGGAGGGCTACCTGTTTAAAAGAGCCAGCAATGCCTTCAAAACATGGAACAGGTACTGTACATTAGGCACCGCATGGTCTACTACATGGTCAATGCATGCACTACTCCTTGATTCCACCAAACCAGGAATGATGTTGACACACAAACCAATAGATACATAAAAGTGATTTATACCAATACCCCTTGGTTGGCCTAGCAGGAGCGGGTTTTTGTTGTATCTGGAATTTGAACCAATGACCTTTTTGGTTTGGTGAATAGTTCTCAGATCAAGATAGCTATCCTGTCATTGGAGTTGTATAATTAGCATGTCCCCAAATTCTCCTGAGGACACATCAAGGATGCATTGATTTGGTGTGTGTGTGTGTGTGTGTGTGTGTGTGTGTGTGTGTGTGTGTGTGTCAAGATGTTAGTCTGATGTACTGAATTTCCACCCGTCCTGAGCTACATAAAAATACTTTCTCTGTCCTACATATGAAAATGTGTTTGAACTGTGTGATATCTTTGAAGAATAAATGCCTGTATTGTCGTGTCTTACTGGCGGTTGCATGTGAGCGTGTCTTTTTGTTTATTCCCCCTAACTCATGTGATGTCCTTTCAGGCGATGGTTCTCCATCCAAAACAACCAGCTGGTTTACCAGAAGAAGTTCAAGGTGGGTCAAGTGACTTTACGTACGTCAACCGTCGTCTTGGATGAAAGAGTTTCGTTTCCAGCCCAAATTCCATTTTAACAGACCGACCCAAAACAAGCTGCATTTTTTTTTATTAATGACACCGATGAGACGAGTGATTACCCACATAAAACAGCTGGATAGGCTGTGGAAAATAGAAGGATTTGGTTCAAGAGCAAAAGCTTGTGGTGAAGAGTGAGTCACTTTATAAATAATCCTAGGGCTGTCACGATAATAACATTTTAGCGTGAAATTAAGTTTTGGTTTGGATTAATTCATTAATCTTGGTTAATTGCCATACAAATCATTGTGATTAATAACACTCTAATGGTCCTTTTTGTTCATTTTATGCCGCTATCATAGTGTACGCCTATAACAGTATAATAATACATGTCTACCTATTGCAGAATCGCTTTTCTCTATAATCTATTGACATTGTGTGTGTCACTGTGCTGTCCCCCATCAGGACAACCCCACAGTGGTGGTGGAGGATCTGAGGCTGTGCACAGTCAAACACTGTGAGGACATTGAGCGCCGCTTCTGCTTCGAGGTGGTGTCCCCAACAAAGTGAGCACGGAGATACACGTATACACTCTCAAGATATCCAGAAAACCATACGAAATACCATGAACACACATACTTATAATTGTGTAATATTACATGTCTACCTATTGCAGAAGCGCTGCTGTTGACATTGGAACATAAAAAATTGGGTAGACGGGTAATTTGCCTCGACCAAAGGGCTGAAAACACATCTAATTCACATTCTGTTTATTGCTCTGTGCAGGAGCTGCATGATGCAGGCTGACTCAGAGAAGCTGAGGCAGGCCTGGATTAAAGCCGTCCAGAACAGCATCGCCACGGCCTTCAGAGAGAAGGGAGACGACGCCGAGGTTAGACCACACACACAATAGAGAGACGTCGGTATGACACTGAAATAATGGATGGATACCCACATATTTGTACATGGGATACTTGCACTGATGGATGGTTGGTTTAATATGTGGAGGAGAGGTCAATACAAAGATATACTTTGGAATTGTTTTAAAACAAATGGATTGTTTTGTAGATTAATTGATTTATTCTGTTCTCTCTTAATTTCCTGGGAAAATTAGGACAGCACAGTAAAGAAAAACCAAAACAAGCACAAGGAAACACATTTATAAACACACAAGTTCTTTGTGTTATTTCCAGAAGCTGGACAGGAAGTCGTCCACATCAACAGGGAGTCTGGACTCGGGCGGGGAGCCAAAGGAGAAGTCCCTGAAGGGGGAGAGCGCCCTGCAGAGGGTCCTGGTCGTTCCAGGCAACACCTGCTGCTGCGACTGCGGGCAGCCGGACCCCCGCTGGGCCAGCATTAACCTGGGCATCACCCTGTGCATACAGTGCTCTGGCATCCACAGGTAGAGACATCTCACATCTAACACCTAAAGATCATGAGCTTTATCTACTGTGGGTACAAGGGTATAATATTGTCTAATTACTGCAGATTGATTGCAATGTTAAAGTCCTCATCTGTGCTATTTTTATATAAAAATTGCATTAACTTAGAGCTTTCATGGAAACTTATTCTGCTATTTGAAAGAATTGTCTATTTTATCTAGTCTTGCTATTTGAAGGAATCTTTCAAACAATCCACAGCCCCATTTTCAAGCATTTGACAATTTCCCCTTCCTAAACCATGTTTAGAAAGGTCTGCTTGTATCTCATTGCATTGTACAAGATTATAGGCCAAGCAATGTGACCACGATATGACAAGTACTTTTACTTTTAATACTTGAAGTACATTTTAGAGCAAGTTCCTATATACTTTAGCAGAAATGTCAATGTGGTCATTTCACCTTTATTAGAGTAATTGTGTGTCAGGGTATTTTTACTTTTACTAAAGTAAAAGGTCTGAGTACTTCTTCCACCACTGCTTTTGCACAGTGCAGCTACTCTATGCTAATGAATCCAATCCCCACCTTGTGGCCACAATGTGAACTGCACTGATATGTGTCATCCTCTCCAATTCTCTTTTTTTTTTGTCATGTGACTCGTATTCCTGATTCCTTTCCATAGCCCTAACACTTTTCCTTATTTCCTTCTCCAGGAGTCTAGGGGTTCATTTTTCCAAGGTGCGGTCTCTAACTTTGGATACATGGGAGCTGGAACTATTGAAGGTGAGGGAGGGACAAATACAGGTTATTACAGTTCCAATCATTTTATCTACTAAATTTCCCATCATTCCTGTAAATGCAGTTACATGCCTCTTCATTTTTCCACTGGGGATTAATAAGTTGTTGCATTATTTGATGACTGAAGCAAAGAGGAATCTTTTAATTTTCTTACATGCTGTAATGAAAATTTGTATTTACTTACATTCTCTGTTTCTTCCCAACAGCTGATGTGTGAACTGGGGAACAAAGTCATTAATGACATATATGAGGCTCGGAGAGAGGAGCTTGGAGCCAGAAAACCACAGCCAGGAGACCCAAGGTATGGATCTACTGTTGCGACATCTCTGCAGAGTCTGTTTATTGGGTCAAAGTTTGTCTTACAATGTCTGCAATTCAGTTTTACTAATATTAGGCCCTAAAAGTCTTTAAATAGTTTCTAATGTTGATGTCTGCTTCTCCGTCTGCACGCAAGCGAACATGCGCGGGTGTCGGTCGGGGAGACATTTCTGTTTGCTTTGATACTTGTACAGGTTTTGTGTATAACTTTAGGTGTCCACTGGGGGGCAGTGTCTCATTTAGTGAACCACTATGTACAGAAAACATACAAGAAATCAGTTTTGGTTGTTGTTTGACAACTTTATACCCCACAAATATGGATATGCAAGTGGAAATCTGTTTTCGAACCTCATCCGCGAGGCACGCTTCTATCTGCTCTATTTTCCTTTCCTTTCTGAACTCGCCTCCCAACAGGAAGTTTGACAATTCAACCAATCAGCTTGTTTGATGCGCAGGACCGCACAACATGAGATTTGGGAGGTCTGCACTTTGGCTCCTCTGCGATCTACGGTTACCCATAACACCCTTCACTGCGTAGCTCCGCAGAGACGTTTACGTGTATCTACGCAGAAGTACAATTCCTGCTTTACCTTTAGAGAGAAATCCAACCTGTCCAAAGTTATTTGTCTAAAAACCTGTCTTAATTTTTCGTATTTTTTTCATAAATAGTATAACATTCAACCCTATAATACCTGCAGACACTCTGTTAATGTATAGCGATATAAAAAATGTAATATAATTAAAAGTCTATGTTATTTGACCCCTAGGCACGAGATCGAGGCCTACATCAAAGCCAAGTACGTGGACCGCAGGTTCGTCCGCCGGCCGTCTGACGAGGAGCTGCGCACCAAGGTGGTGTCGCTGAGCAAGCAGGAGAAGAGGCTGAGCAACAGCTCCGAGCACCTGCCCCCCCGACCCCCTCCGCCTACCCCCAAGCTGCGTCCCAGCTCCAACGCTTCGGGACAGTCGGGTGAGTCAAAGCCCCGAAAGGCCCCGGGCCAAGGTCCCGGGTCACGCAGTTTGACGGTGGAAATCTCGGCGTTGGCCGGCGGGCAAAGTAGTGTTGGCTGTATTGACCTTGGAAGGGCGAGGGGAGAGTCGAAAATGGAACAAGCTATCATTATCTGTCAGAGCATCCTATTTTAATAAAAACTTTAATTATAACACATTTGTTATGTGTTTGAAAACACATTCAGTCACGAGGCAACAGTAGACCGTGTAAGCGCGTGAATCACACCAACTTGACAGGTAGGACAGTCCCTGGTCTTTCATCGTCCAGAGAAGCTCATCCCCGTCGTACATGTTCTGTATTTGACAGCACACGATAAGACCCTCTCTACTTACTTTTGCCTCCCGTGCTCTTTGTCTCGTGAACCTAGCTGAGCTGTTAGTCTAACTTCCTGTGCTTCCACCCTGCCTTCCTCCTCTCCCAATCTCAATCCCTCTTTTCTTCATATGTCTTCCCCTTTTCCTCTCCCCTGGCTGCTTTGTGCTTCTCTAATAATCCTTCCCTTTCCCTTGCTGCCATCCCCTAACCCTCCACCCACCCACCCAAACACCCACTAAACGCCCTTCTACTGACCCTCATGCCCCTGGCTCTGTAACCTCCAACCTCCCGTCATCCCTCGCGTAGCTGCTGCCAGCGGCGTGGAGGCCCGTCGCGACTCTCTCTTCTGTCCCGACGAGCTCGACTCGCTCTTCTCCTACTTTGACACTTCCTCCAAGCTCAGGAGCAGTAAGTACTGAACCTCCCCTCTCCAAAGCCGCCCTCCATTCGTTTGTACTCACCGCTTGGGGCTGTCGCCTAACACCCCATACCCCCTACAACCCTACTGTGCTTCTAATACCATGTACCATGTGCGTACTATGTGCTCTCTTCCCGGTGTGGGGGTGTCTCATGGTTGTGGACTGTTTTTGTCTTCTGGATTGTTTGTAATGGTCTCATCACGGTTGTGGTGTACAGGGACTTGCCTCATCTGGTGAAGTGGACTTTTGTTTTTTTCATTTCATTTCATACTGTGTGTACAAAATCTTAGGAACGCCTGTTGTCATCAATTAGACTGACCATATTTGGGTAAAAGATTTTATTGGTTTCGAGCAATTAAATATAGAAGTATTGTTGGAAATATTGACAAAGAGAGAGATTCTCTGTCAAGGTGCCCCTACGCAAAGCACAATAATGGGTTACTCCAGTTTTTTGGGGACATTTCACAGGAGCTAGGCTAGTTGATCCCCTCTGCCGCCTTGCATTTGGCTAACACCGTTAGCATGCAGCCTGTAAATATCTTGGTCCTAGACACACAGGAATGAAATTGGTATTGGCCTTCTCGCCTGGAAAAACGGGAGATTCCCTTTAACTCCAGTCCAGGGCTTTGGTGAAATGATTAGAAATATCAGAACAGAGTTCCTAATGTTCTTGTACGGTGTTTGGGACGTTCTGAATGTGTTGTTGTGCTCTTATTAATCATCGGAGCGTTTGTTTTCCAGTGAGAAGTGCAGACAGTGGCATCCAGAACAGCGCTGATGGGAGCAGGGAGATGCTGGCCAACACCCCGTCCACCAACAGCCTGGCCGAAGCAGGTGAGACCACGGCTGCATCAAGCGCTCGGCAGTGGCCCTTTTTCTCCATGGACAATCAATGGGAAATCAGAGTCAAAATGAATTAATTTAATCTATATTAATATTTGCCACTATTGAGTGCCATTTCTCAGAAAACAACTCAACAAATCCCAAAGCACGAATTGCCGTTACTCGTGTTTAAATGGGTGTGACTATAGGGGTGGGGATTTTAACATTATGAATTTATGGATGAATGCTATGTCATATTGCTCAGTTCCTGTTAATGGAAATTGCTGCTACATGTATGACATACTGTATGAACCTTGATATTTCAGATTTTTTGGGGGGTTTTGTTTTATAATTTTGCTTACATTTTTAATTGAGCAACCATGAGCAAAAAGGGATTTTGACTAAAGGCCCTCTTTAAACATTGTAAAACCTATATTTCCTTTTGAATCTGTCCATTGGCCCAGTGAAATTATATCAAGTTTGGAAGATTGGTTCTATCAATAAAGTGAAGCTAAATGAAACATGATTGATTTAAAACGTTTTCCAATCTGATATCTGTGAAGCGTAAAACTCTTGGATCTGGAAATTGAATGAATGTTTGCTCACCGTTTCAGAAGCAGTAGAGCTGCCTCCCATGCCCATGCCGGCCACTCTGCCTCCGCCCTCCCCCTGTAAGGAGACGACGCTCTTCTACGAGCCCAAGGAGTACAGCCCGGGACTGCAGCTCTTCTGGGCCTCGTGCGCCCGCAGCCTGCCGGACATGGCGGAGGCCCTGGCCCACGGCGCTGAAGTCAACTGGGTCAACACGGACGACGAGAAGAGGACCCCGCTCATCATGGCGGTGCACGGGGTGAGCTGAATGACCTAAATGACCTAAATGATGTATTTAGGTCATATATTAATTTTTGTAAAATTTTAGCCTAAATTGTATTAGATGTGGCTTGTTGTTCTGCAACTTACAAAGCACTTCGAATTGCCCTTTTGTATGTAATGTGCTATACAAATAAAATGTGTTGTTTCACCAATGGCCTGCAGGGTTCGCTGGTCACCTGTGAGTTCCTCCTCCAGAATGCAGCCAACGTGAACCAGCAGGACACGCAGGGCCGAGGACCCTTGCACCACGCTACTATCTTGGGACACACAGGGTCAGTAGTTTTCATTTTCAAACCATGAAAACATTGGTGTAAAAAAAAAAAGAAGCATTTCTCTGTTTCTGTCCAAGAAAACGATTAAACCTAAGGATCGGTCATCCCTAACCCTAAACAAGGATGGGAAAAAGGAAGGAAAAAGGATTCCATCAAACTATGACGAATGATCGAACCCCTCTTCTTGTGCTTTCTTTCAGGCAAGTGTGCTTGTTCCTGAAAAGAGGAGCCAATCAAAATGCTGCAGACATCGAGGAGAAGACGCCTCTGTCCATGGCAGTGGAGGCCGCCAACGCTGATATTGTCACACTGTGAGTGTCATATTTAATTACAATTAAAAACAAAATATAGTTTTTCCAAGGAAGGCTACAGATTACACATTACATTACCTGAATGTTGTTTGAGTATGATTTACTCCCAATATCAGTAAACAAGTTGCTAGACTAAGATGGAATTTGAAGAGAATATAGTTTTTAAATCTTAAATGATGTGCTGTTCTTACCTCCTGCCTTTCCCGTCCGGCAGGTTGCGACTGGCCAAGATGAACGAGGAGATGCGTGAGGCGGAGGGCCCCTACAGCCAGTCAGGTCAATATCCCAGCAACAGCCCGACCGAGATGCAGTACAGGAAGTGCATGCAGGAGTTTATCAGCCTGCAGCTGGACGAGCCGTAGGCCACCGAACCCTGCGGGGGAGGGCACGGGAGCAAACAAAGAACATAGTCTGGAATAAACAGCCCGAGTCCAGATGATAGTGACAGAGCTGAGAATAACCTTTTTAACCTCCCACTGTTGCATGAAATCCAAATTCTAAACTCCCTGAAACTACTCCAACTCTGCTGTTTTTGCTCCTGTGTCCTGCTTTACCCATTTGACCTCTTCCAACGTCCAGCTCCACCTTGCGTGCGCTGTTCAGTCAGGTGCTAGACTGTCAGGTTACCGAGGTTTAAGCCAACGACTCCTAAAATACTGGAAAGAGAGATTGAATCTGGAAGGTTTCGTCCCAAAATGAAAGTGAAATAGTCCATCAGGTTAAAGACGTGTCTTTGGACATGGTCGCGTGTTGGTTCCTCTTGATGTCACTGTAAAACAAGCAGGTTTCCAGCAAACTGCCGTCCGCCCCCTCCGCCTCGAAGCGGCGGCGGCCTCTCGTGTATCTGGCAATAATGGTGACTCTTGAATGACCGCGTTTTGAGATTACAGCGCGGCCTGAGAGAACTATTTATGCACATTCCTTTCTAATGGTTATGCAAAGACGTGTTTATTTTTCGTGCTTGTATGGTTCCAATCGCAAGTCTTAATTCATTATTTTTTAAGTTTGTGTTTACGTGTTTCAAAACTTCAAAACCAAGTGGCGAACCCGTCTTCATAATAATATGTATCATTGTGATATCTGGTCAGAAAAAAAAGAGACTCTATTTTACAACTGTTGCGTTTTTAAATGATAATCTCAGAAACCATATGAGCAAAAATAATAGTAAATTATGTAAATAACTATATTTCTATGTCCTGGTAGGATATAGGACACAGTGAGCAGAGTGTGAGAGTCATCAGCCGTCCGTCCTCCTGTTTCATGTTTTACTGTGTGATGTTTTATTGGCCGTTGTGACTATATTGTGTGTTGGAACGGTGGCTCGCCTGGTTACAGTGTGCTTGCTAATCGCCCAAAGTCGTGGGCAATCCACAATTGTACGCTGAAAGGCCTTTTCCACGGCATCAGGTGGATTGTCTCGAATGTAAGAGTCTTAAGGCCGTTCCTCAAGTCCAGGAGGCGGTGCAATAGCAGAGGAAAGAAATATGTACCTGTACAGCTTTTAATCACCTACTAGTATCAACTTGTATTTATCTTGATCATTTGGGAGCTTTACAAAGAAAAAGGCATTTCTACAGATTGTGGCTGGAGACGAGTGTGAAGCTGACTAGACTGTTGTTGATGATGAATGCATAATTGAAACTTTGCTCCCAATGTCATCCCATGTTTCCTGTTCTACTCGGCTGTTCCTCTTTCACTGGTTGGTTATTTAATTTGGCACCAAAGCACTTTGATTTGACGTTGTCTATTTGAAATCCACCGAGCAGCCGGACTTTAAATGACTGTGAGATTGTGTTTGAGAGTTCGTAAAAGGTGTGGGGGTGATTTTCCTTATGATTGTGATATCAATAGCCATCAATAGTGATATTTGTTATCAAAGTAGGTTTTAGAAAAATGGCGCTTGCATTTATTGACCACAAGATGGCGCACTAGACTGTTGCTCAGAGCTGATTCAACTATTATCATTATTATTCCCCCTAACAATGTCCAAGCAGTTTTGCTATTTCAGAATGCAGGTTTTAACGATGTTGGCATGTAATAAGAATGTACACAAAGCCACGTGTCGGACTGTTAAAAACAAACCGCTGACTGTTCTAAATAATTGGGAGTGTCTCGTTGAAGCTGCAGCCTGAGCCCTGTGTTAGTATTTTTATTTCTTTACTTGGTTCTCTCTCACTCTGCATCAATGTCCTCTCCTCACCCTGTGGTTCACCTTGTTAGCTTAGCCGCGCCACCTTTTCAAATCAAGACCCCCTCCTCCAATCAGTTGGTGAATCAGGTGGTGACGTTCTAACGACGTTCTGACTGAAGTGGTTCTCAACCTGCGTCCTGGGGGACCCTGCACCACACGGTCATTCTAAAAAGCTCCCGAAATCCTTGCGCGTTCGGGTTAAATGCCCTCCCTTGCTTTCTGCCGCAATCGGCGCGTCTTGTCACTGAATTTGGTCTTAATGCGGCTTCTAAGACGTTTTGGGAAGGTGGCTCTTGCACGTGAACGCCTGCAACGACGCTCTGCTTTTTGGTTTTGTTTTTGAGAACCGCTCTGTTCCTCCTCCTCCTCCTCTTCACGCCTCTGACTCCACTGTTTCTCTGGTTGTTTCCTTTTCCTTTTCGCACTCTCCTCCCCAGAGTTTGTGCCTTTCTTTCTCTTCTTTTCGTTTCTTTGGGGGGCGCTGAAGCCGACACAACTGTATTTCTGTACATAATAAAACAAAACCCTGCACTTTAAAAACACAATACAGTTGTTAACAAAAACAACGTCTCTGTGGCTGTGTCTTTCTTTCTGATTCCGAAGCGTTTGTCTTTTTCCTCTGTCTTCCTTCCTTCCTTCCTTCCTTTCTTCCTGTGCATTTCTGTCGAGCCACGCCAACGCTCTGAAAGGTAGGGTCACTTCCTGTTCCTCTTCTCACCGACACCACATGCATGTGCGAGATGGAAGGGTCGTTTCGTGAGTTTAGTGGGAGCAGCATGTTTGTTTGTTTCATGTCGATCGTGATGAATCAGGATTATTTGTTTTAAATCACTTTTCTGCACTATTTCTTTCTCATCTAAAGCAGAGTTTTAATCTCTCATATCTACTAACTAAAAGGAATTGGGTGAAGTGTTGGGTGAAGCTACATTTTTGCTTTTTAGAAGGTAGTCGGTGAAGTAATT
>OMKR01073724.1:0-18056 GCA_900302355.1 Cyttopsis rosea
TCAAAGCCGGGTAAGAGAGAGCCGTTCACCTGCATGAAAGTTACATCCAAGGCCTCCATTGTGCCGACTGGAATCCCAATCTCGAGTCAAACTGTTTGTGCATCTCGCGCTGCCGCGTCCCTTTCAGCGACGCGTGAATCACGGAGGTGGGGGTGACGAGAGCGCTATTATCCATCTGTACCGGCAGCATTTTTCATCGAGTGAGAGCCGGTCGTGTTTCAATTTCTACCCAAAACACATGAATGACGGAAATTAGCGGCCGGTGTTGCCGGATCAAAACTGCAAGGCTGCACCAATTCATCAGTTGCCGCCAGAATAGCGGCTCTGTATTCACCAGAACAAGAGTCACGCTGAAAGTGAGAATGATTCGTCGTGATGAAAGCCTAGGACTCTTTGAGATTCGCTCCTTGATGAGTCAGCTCAGTAAAAAGGGTCGTTTGATTTTCCGACTCTTTGTTCATTTAATTCAGTCGGTGGAATGAGAGTCAGAAGAGTGGGTTCAGCTCAGCTCGAGTTGTGAATGGAATTCTCATAAGAATAATTAAATTCGGTCCAAATTATTTATTTTGGGAAGATGCAAAGATGCCTTGTTATCTATTCATTTAACTTTTATTACCCATAATAATTACCGCATTAATACTTGTTTCTGACATTTTTAGTGGTTAACAGGATCATGGGTTAGTGCCGTGGGATCATTTCATTGTAAATAGCGTGGCGTGGCAGGAGGGAGCACTGCGTCGAGGTGTCAAGTGAACAGAGGTATTTATATCAGGTTCAAGGAGGCATTGTCAGTGCTGTGTGATGAGGGGATGGAGAGATCTCATAACACAGTGTCAGGGACGTATGGCAGCTCGAGCGTCTCCCCGCTGCTGCTTATCGCCCTCATAACAGACCGCACACACATGTTATGGATGGAGATTTCGCCGCGCGGCTACTCCGCCCCTAAAGCTGCTGTTAGGTAAATAATCTAAGTCATATCTGTGACATTTCGGCAAAAGCAAAGCTTGACGCGACGATGCTCCAGATATCAAACTCGGTACCGGTTCTAGCCGCCCGTCTGAGTTTCAGGCCAAAGTCTCTCAGCCTTATCGGCGCTCCCATCTCAAGAAGATGGATCAAAACATGAAAACACTCGCAGTATGCAGCCCCGAGCAGAGATCAGAGTTCAGATAGGGCTCGTCTGTAATGCAGCGCGGCTAATCTGGCACCAGGCAAACAAAATATGTTTGCAGCGAGAAAAAAAAAACAACCCCAAAAAACAGTCAACATCTCTCAACGGCGCTTTCGGATATGGATCCGGTGCTGTTAGACTGGAAAACAAGGTAAAACGAGGGACATCGATATGTCCAAAAAAAGAGAGAAGAAGCCACAATAGGCCTCTCCTCTCTGAAAGCCATGTGTCAAGAAAGGATTCCTTATTTATTTTCCTTATTTATGAATATTCAATGTCAATGAAAATATTTCAGACGGAGCCACCCACCGATTAACAACATGCGTCTGTTTTTATATCGCTGCTAAATGGTATAAAAGTTAAATGTTAGAGGTAAAAAGAAAATTATAAAAGTTAAAATAAGGCCATAGTTTTGTATGGGTTTGTCCTTGGGAAGTGATGGCCACATTCTGAGACTGAAACAACAGTGTAAGAAGTGTAAGAACTCTCAAATCAGGAATGCAACCAAATTCCCTAGACAGATTGGGCAATCTTTGAGTGGGCGTGGGTCCGTTCTTTGAGTCTGTGACGATAGTTCTGACCATTTTTTTCACAAATATATTTTTCTGATATAATAATGATTATAATAAAAAGTATATAATAATAATAATAATAGTAATACCAATAATAATAACAAAATATAATAATAATAAAATACATTCATACATTTCTCTAGGATTATTGTATGTCCAAAGACATATTCTGTGAGAATAGAGACGGAAGGCATCATAACTATATACACTGCGTTAAGTGAGCAAATTAGTTTGCCCAGTATTCTAGTGGGTTTTATTACCAAAAACAACATCAAATTGCACATGTTGCCCCCAATTATATCAGCAAACCGCTGGGTTTAATTTATCATTTTCTGCGGTAACGAGGCTTACAATGGCCATGGAGCTCTCATTAATTACTCAATAATTGCTTTTATTTACCTTGCAAAAAAGTAATTGTGTTCTCATTTTTTTTCCACCGATTTTTGAAAAGCTGTTCATTTTCGTCACGTCCTGTTGATTGAGTTTTGGCTCGAACAACTAGCAAGTAAATAACTTATTTTATTTTGTTATCAGTCCACTACATTCCATACGGAAGAAATACTGCAGTTGCAAGTGTCTTAAATTATTTTCTATTCTATTTGATAGGACATTTTTCTAGCAATAAACAAACAGCACTGCTGTCACTGTTTTTTCGTGTAGTCACGTCAAATCCCCAACGAGTTGTTTTGCAGACTGGATTGATTTTGATATTTTCGATATCTCTCCGTCAAACTGCGGGATGTTGAATGTTAAGCAAACATCAGACCGTCTCGGTGGAGGTGGGAGATGGGAAGCCGAGAAGATGTGTGGCAAACATGTTTAAGATCATTATCAGACATTTGTTCAGTCAGGATGGATGGCAAAAGGTTGAGGCTGAAAAGCAGTAGGAAATATGAAACCAAAGCAAAGGAATCCTCAGACTCCGATTCCCATCAATGGCGACGGAGCAATATTGGATGCAATGGGAGTGACGGAGGACGTCAAAATAACTAACTTGTGGCTCGTGCAATAGTAGTTTTGACTTTGCGAACACCATTAATCACACTTGGCAGCATTGTGGGAAGACTGTAAATCTTCTTATCTCATGTGTCACTGGAATGGCTTCTGGCCTCCTTTGTTTCACTGGTTTGAGCCATTATTTCCCTTCTAATAGTGTGTCATTCATTTCCAACGACATTTTCCTGAATGAGGAGGAACCTAGTTAGCAGAAGAGAGAGAAAAGCCATTAAAATGGATGCTTTTCTAATCAACAATGTGTTGCCAAGGAACACAGAGGTGTAAGTTATTTTCTCGTGTCCCCTTCGTCTTCCAGCCTACGCCATTACCATTATTATCATCCACCCAGAGAGGCGGGAGTCGGATAGGTGGCCATGCTCCACATGATTGGTTTGGTTTGTTTAGTTTAGTTTGGATCTTTGGATGTTCATGGCTAATCCAATGTACAGTACCTTCCAGTATATCTATAGACTTTGTTGGATCAATTCGATTTTGATCACAATTCTCAACAAACAAACCTACCAAGACGTGGCTTTAAGTAGTCCTGTAGGACGCTGGTAGGGATGGTCCCAACTGACAGGGAATTCAATGACTTCCTGAATTACAAATTGTTGACATGAGCCTCGATCTGATTGTTAAAACCGTAGTTCACCACCTCCACCTGCAGAGGTTATAGTTCTAAGCCAAATGTCTTGGAGCCGTTAGTGTAAAGGGTGATAAGGGGGGGTTCACAGTATTGTCATCAGTGACGAACATGACACTGTTAGTTTCTAAAGGAGAGAGCAAGCAAGGTTCCAAAATAAACAACTATGGATGGGGTTTTTAAAGAGTTAAAGTGTTGGGGGCGAGACTGCAAATGCACAGCTAAGCCGAAGGTACCAAAGCCCGTTGTCAGAAAATACGAGCCTGAATACATTCAGTTTGGATTCACCGTGGCAGGTAGCGATGCAGAGACACTCAAACACAAAACACCCTGGTTGTGTTGGAAAATCCAAAGACTATTTTCAAAGAAAGCGAGACGGACTTGGAGCACAACAGAAAGTCATAAGTACGCTGACAACGCAATTGAAAGCCACTCTGAAAGCAAGTCACCTGGTGGCTGTCCGTGTGGCTCGTAGCAAGAACGCGTTCGACAATCACAGAGGATCTCATCTTGCCTAGCGCCGTGGATTTGCGCCGAGAGTTATTCAGGGAGGCAGGAAAATCCGGACGCTACCGCTATCGAACGACACCGTGAGTAGGAGAATTGTTGATATGAGTGATGATGGCATTGAAAGCCAACTTCTGGAAAGAATAAAGGCAAGCCCACACTTTGCCATACAGTTGTACGAGTCCACTGACGTTAGCAACACGGCTATATTGCTGGATTTTGTGAGATTTTGTGAGTCTGGGATGGTAATTTTTATGAAGATCTACTTTTCTGAAAAGAGCTTCCCACCATAAACAACAGCAGATAAGTGCTTACGTTGCCTTGATGATTACTCTGCCGAAAATGGACTTGATTGGAAACATTGCGTTGATGTGTGCACGGACGGCGCTGCATCGATGACGGGAACACATCGCGTTGTGACCAGGGGAGGGCAACGGAGGCAAAGTGGATGCATTGTTTCTTACAGCACATCGGGAAAATCTGGCTACGAAGAAGATGTCACCCGAGCTGCACAATGTCATGAATGTGGCTGTGAAAACTGACAACTATATTAAAAAAAACTCGAGATTTTTTGCTGCTCTGTGTTGAGAGAATGGATGCAGATCATGTGCAACTCTTGTATCAGAGTGAAAAGGACAGGTGCTTAATCGCCTGTTTGAAATGAGAAAAGAAGTGCATGCATTTCTTGATGAGACGCAGTCCCCTCTGGCAGATCATTATCTCGATGGTGATTTTTGTGTAAAACTAGCCCACCTACATATCAGACATATTTGATCTGTTGAATTGGCTAAATGTGTCAATGCAAGGAAGGCACAGCACAGTGTTTTTGTTTTCTGACAAAATTGAGATCTTCAAGAATAAACACATCCATTGGAACAGGAGAGTCAGAGAGGGACGAATGGATATGTTCCCACTCCTGAGTGAAACTTTGGAAAGTTCCCCTCATGTCAACATTTCCAATGTTGTCACCCAGCATTTGACTCAGTTGTCAAATTAGTTTTCATATTACTTCCCAGAGGACCCCCGGAATGGAAATCTTTGGGTTTTGGACCCATTCTCAGTGGATCCTGCACCAGAAGACATGGCCCTGTCCACTGTGTTGGAGCTATCAGCTGACAGCAGCCTGAAGCTTCAACTCACACAAGTTGATCTTGCTTCATTTTGGATATTAGCTGCCATTGAATACCCCTCTCTGTCACAACAGGCAATTACATTTCTGTTGCCTTTCACCACCACATACCTATGTGAGTCAGGATTTTCAATTGTGACTGTCACAAAATCAAAGGCTAGGAACAAACTGAAAACAACGTTGAATGCTACTCTGCGAGTCAGCCTCTCACCCATCCTACCCAGTTTTGATCTGATCATTTCTCAGAAGCAAGCCCAAGTATCTCATTAAGGGTAAGTGCAATATTTAATTCAATGATTGCATCTGACAGTGACATCACAATTATTTTCAGGTCAGGACACTCCATTTTGTATTCTTTTAAAAATGGTTTACATTCATTTCGCAATGTGGGCCCTGATGATCTTGACACATGCACAAGTGGGCCTTGGGTTACAGTACAAATGGTTGAGAACCCTGAATATTTAACATAATATTATATAACACAATATTACCACCATTTATATTCTGCAGTTCAGTAGCTCTAAAATCAAATGAAACAATAAATACCACACTGGAGTCAGTTTCAGAAACATAAAAACTCTAAATTATTTACTTTGTATAAAATGTAAAATCAAAACAAATGAAACAATAATATTCTCTCTTGATTTAATCTTCTTAAGTACTTTAACAACACCCAAGTTGTCAGAATTTCTCTAACGCAAACAAAAAAACCACAGTTCTTATAAACTGGAATCACTGTACCTTTAAATGTTACCGTTAACAACATAGTCAATGCCCCCCCCACACACACACACACAAACGGGCAAAATAATATTTCAATCAAATAAAAGCCCCATTGCAGGCCTGATCCAATGCTTGTGTACTGTGAGACCCAAAACCAATTGGTTGCTTCACTCAGCAAGGAGCAGTAAAATAAAATATGGTACCTTACAGTATGTCCGTATGGATCCGTAGCCTGTTACCAGACCATCCGTATGGTAGAATGGAGCAGGTGCCTCTCCACGGGTGACACGTGGTGCGATGCTCGGGGTCCGTCTATCCACCGGAGCCAGAGGAAGTGTGAGCGTAGTCCTGGTCGCTCAGAGCACGATCTGGTTCATCTCATCTTCGGTTTCCAGGTCGAAAAACGAAGTCAAGTCTGCGATGTTACAGCCGTGTTAGATAAACGCCGGTGAAATGCCGGTTAAACTAGGTCTGGTCACATTACTTGTACTTCGTAGTTCGTACATTTTTATTAGTATTTATAGTTTTTTTACTTAACTTATAACAATACTAACTGGGTTACATCCATCTGAAAATTCATCACTTCATGTCCGGAACACTGCCGTTTTGGTAACTTTTGGATGGTGTTATGCGAGGCACACTCCGTGCCGGTCCTGCATTAATGCATCTTGTGTGCTGCCTGCTCACAATGATGTGTGAAGTGTCAACAGCTTAGAGAATATTCAGAGAGGCCCAGCAAGACTTGATTACCAAAGCCTCAGCGGGGATGCTGCTCGGCAAAGCTGTACAGTTGTACCGGCGGCGAGGTATGGAGAAAAACAAGGGACGGGGATAACAAGCAGAGGAGTCGCAGTCCTCCACGTATTAGCGCCAATGTGGAACCGTGCCACTACGAGCCGCGATGATACTTGGGCGACAAAATACCAAATAAGAAGCCGGATGTCTGAGTGTTCAACGAGGGCCTTTTAGTGAAAAATTATAAGGTGAAATACATCCATTAGAGAACGAGACTCAGTTCTGGTGAGTAATTACAGCCTCAGCTCCAACTTGATGACAGACCTCTTTGAGCTTTGAATGAAAAAACGATTCCCATTTGACTTTGACCTATGAAGAGGCAGAATAATTGTGCCAGTTTCGACACTTCTGCAAGCAATCCATTCTAAGTACCGAAGCTTGTTTTGAACATCAGGTGCAAAAATGATAAATGGAGGCTGATATTAGCATGATATATGCACATCCAAATCAGGGTACTCATAACAATGGTCTTTGAGGAGTTTACGCCGGATAGAGAGCCTACTTTGGCAAATTTGAAAAGTCCGCGTTCAAGGAGAAGTGCTAGCTGTGCTTTTAGTTCCACTTTAAGGGGAATCTCAGATTTTAAACATTTTCAAGTCCTGGCTAGATAGGAAGATTTGTTGAAAGGGGATATATCACAACCATGTGAACTCAAGCCCATTATCTGGGTGCTAGCGAAGTGCTTTCTGATGGAGTAAAACTATTGGATTCAGGGAAGTTTGTTGGATTTTTGGATGTTGCGCGATGTTGTATTTTTGCAGATGAAGTCCTTGCCAACAATGGTGCCCAATTTTGCCGTTGTTTTTGGAGTATAACCGGATAATGGGCATCCCTTCACTGGGAATGTGTGGGAACTAAAGGTCTCACCACCTTTCAAGGCTTTGTTTTACTGTCAAAGCACAAGCGCTGGATTCTCCGTTTGTTAGATCGGCAGACAACGCTGAGTTTAAATCAATGACAAGCCGTGGATATTGGAGGAATGCTGCATGTTTCCATCACTGAAAACGCTGTGCTTCCAAAACGACTGTATTCATTTACATTTGCTTTTTATTCATTTATCCCTCCAGCCACGGTCCATGAGCACTATTGACAACAAGTACGCAGAAAATGAAAACATTTCTACGGGTAATACAATTTAGTCTATAAATAATAGCCTGTGAAACATGGCGCGTACCACTTTGGAGCCATCAGAACAAAGCTTCCGGAGGAGCTCAGGCTTGTCAGCGTCGCCTGTCTAAAATAAATACTGTTTTGCATCTTCCGTCTATTTCTTATCTGTTGCATTACTCCCGCTGTCCTCTCTGGTTGCTGATTACATTTCCATTAGCCACGCTTGTAGTTGGGGGGAGGGGGGCTCCTGAGAAATGCTGCGCGCACATGATTGCTTGAAGAATGTAACATTTGGATAATAACATAGTCTTGTGGCTCGCTCGGTACAACAGTCTTTTTTTGCACTGTATCTAGAGAAGGGAAATATGAAATAGCAATACTTCAAGAGGTTTAAAGGTGCAGTATGTATAATTTAGTGGTATCTAGCAGAACAGACTTGGCAGAAATGTAATATAATATTCATAAGTGTGTATTAATTAGTGTATAATTGCATGAAAATAAGAATCGTTGTGTTTTCGTTACCTTAGAATGAGCCGTTTATCTGTACACGGGGAGCGGTACAGTACACAAACCAAACACTGGCTCTAGAGAGGGCCTTTCGCGGCCACCGTAGCTTCTCCTACACGGACGGGAACTCAATTGGTTGCAATCTGCAACCTCACCGCTAATGGCCACCAAATTCTACACACTGCACCTTTAAGGGGAGGAGCAGTGGGGGCAGTGGATGATTCAAATTCTAATGGATACATCTTTTTGGCTACTATGTTTGATGAGATTTAACAAAAATAACAACTGAAATAAGAACTGAAGTTGAAACTGAATTGTCACAGCTCCAACCAGGAAAGTCTCAGAATTCTACTTCATGCTGCTAATTATTCATCAGTGGTTTGAGGTGTAGTGTGAGCTAACTAGCTGCGATTCTCCCAGGTTCTCTAATAGCTCACTGGATTGATTAGCGCGTGGAGGTGGAGCGACCGCATGGCTTGCTGCCTCATTAGTCTCAGTTTGCAGGTGTCCTGGATGCCTCAGTGCACGTGCTGCTCACACCCAGCAGCCGCCTGGTCTGGTGTGGAGAATAGTGCTGGGCGGAGAGGAACGAACCAATCAGTTTGAACCAATCGTTCTCAAGTGAGTCTGCAGTTGAGGTCTTCACGGGTCTAGAGGAACCCGACTACCCAAGGACCCCGATCCGGGTTTTAAAATATTTTTTATGGTTGATTCCAATTGTCGGAACCATTGCTGGGCCCTGTGAAAACCACTTCTATGTACTGTTTCAATGGAACCTCCCACTCCAAAGTCCGAAATACACTTCCCAGCTAATTCACAACACCCGATCACAAGCTGAGCTCACACTGTCCAATGTCAGCATTGCAAGCTTAATTCATGATCAAACATGAAATAATAGTGTGAATTTCTGTGAAGTTATGAAATGAATGAATACATTTCTGTGTGATTGTGTTTTTCCCTTCAGTTCTTGCATTTTGATTGACATACTGAATCAGTGTAATTCAAATTCTATTTCATATGAAGAACGCAAAAGAAGAAAAAAGAAAAAGAAAGAATGCAAAAGAAAGAGGAGGTGCTCAAGGACGTGGAACACAAGACATGTACCGTAAAATTCTGGCAGTAACCCCTATACTGACCCACTGCTGGCTCAAAATGAACGAATCGTCCATAAAGACCCGACATGGAGTCTGTACCGAATGCTTGAGACCTGAAAAGTTCAAATCACAATGATCTACTGCCTCGAAAGGAACAAATCACCGAAAAGACTGGATCTGCCCAGTGCTAATGGAGAAGACAGAGAACGGGGAGCGTACCCAAGTCGTTCATCTTGCGAGCGTGGCGGAGGTCACGCAGGAAGGCGCTCTCACTCAGGAGAAGTGGCCGAGAGTGACAGATGGAGATGCAGCGCAGGGAGGGAGGCGGCCCGGGCTCATAGTCTGCCATTTGTTTTTCATCTCGCTGAGGAAGCCACGTGCACGCCCGCCACGGCGGTGGCCGTCGAGCGTGTCGTATGGCTACACAAGGGCAATACGCGTTTCAATTCCACTATTTCCTTGAAACTACACGTACTATGCTGATAACACTGTTTTTTATTTCTTTAAAATGATTACCCGACCTAACAGGGGTACGTTCCCACAATTCCACGCATGTTTGCATTTGGTGGCCTTGCAATGAACGAGTAATCGAAGCACCGTTATCAAAGACACGGTGGAATTTCTACGTTGAATTAAGGTATTGTATTTAATTTTCCAACTCTCCGCTCGTTTGATTCAGTCGGTGTAACCAGAGTCAGAAGCGTCGGTCCGGCTCGGAGCTGTGAATGGAATCCTCACAAGAATCATTGAATTCTGTCACTATTATTTATTTTGGAGGAATGCAAAGTGTAAATCTGTCACATTCAATATTAATTATGCAAAACGCCTTCACGCTTTTTTCATATTAACTTAATCGTCAGTGATTATTTTCAGAAGATTGACTCACTCGCAAGCTGCGGGGCTTGAGGCGTTGAGGCGATTTGTTCGCTATGAACAAATTGTTCGTGAGACTTGCATTACTAGTTATTCACCTTCATCTATTTGCTGGATTAATAAAAATGCCTTCAGGATCTACGTTTCTAATGGATGGCGAAACACCACAGGTTTGTTCTCTCACAAGCTTCCCTTCTTGTTGAGTGACACAACATGAGGGGTCTATCACAAGCCGGTTCGGCCATCTCGCTTGTCTCCAGCATCCTAATTGCCGTGTTAGGGGACGGCTCCAGCTGAGACAGAGGACTCATTATACCGACTTTCATCTCGCAAATACTCTAAATTCTTCCCTTCCCGACTTCAGCCGCTGTCACTTATTGTTCCATCTCTAAAGCGGAGCCAGTTCTGGATCACAAACTCCATCTCATCTCAAATCTCATTTGTATAATCTGCCTCACCTTAACTGTCCCTCCCCCCCAAAAAAAGCAAGGTCCGACAGAGCACGTTCCCGGTGCCTCCGCCAATCGCAAATGGATGTCGTAATGAAGCGACGTGACCCTAAAACGTACTCCCGATTTCATGTTTTGATGTAGCTTATTGTTCTGCAGAGCGTTCTCTGGACCGTCTTTACGGCCTTATCGGAGCTCTTTAAAAAAGTGTGTGTTCCGTCCACTTCATCTGCACCGGGTGACACCAGGCCCAGCGCTGCCAGGATCCTAAACGAGGAGGAGGAAGGCGGCAATTAGGCTGGGGAGCCGCTTCCACTCCTGCTGTCATCTCCCAGGACTCCTGTCCTCACAGTTTGGTTCCAGTCAGTAATTCGGCGACTGAGCTCCATTATTTGTCATCCCCCTCCACATAGTCCCCCCAATATGAAAAAAAAAAACCATTACCGACAAGTTTCCGGGAGCGGAAACACGACAAGAGAAAACCGGCTGCGGGAACACAAAAGTGCATCCAGGAGAGTCGTCAACCAAGTGTAAAATGAACATTGTTCATACTGTCATTTTAGTCTTGTAAATGTTTTTGTTTTGACTTATTGAGTCAAAGAATCTGTCAAAGTCACTTTTCCTACATCACTATTCCTAAGAGTGCAATATGAAAATATTGCAATATTGAAAATAACAATAAAATCACGTACTCCTGGAGTTTTAGTGTCCTAGATGCATTTCTAGGCATTTTAGGATAGAAATCATTGATGAACTTCTTTAGAATTTGGAGACTGATCAGTTAAGTTATGGCCTATAAGCCCTGTCCCCGTTGCCATCAAACTATGTCATTTGTAATAACGCTGTCATAACACCATAGACTGTATTAACTTAGATTGTACATAGTAATAATTTACTGTTTATATTGTTAACAATATAATATCAAACTTTGTTTGACCTATTGAGTCAAAAAATCTATCCACTCATTTTTCCCAAAATTCCTAAGAGATGTTGCAATATGGCAGTTACTGAAAAATAACAATAAAGTAATATACTATTTTAATACCGTAGATATATTTATAAGCATTTGAGCATTGATATCATTCAGCACAGTGCTCACCAGTAGGCAGTACCGGCCCTTCTAGGTTTTACTCTTTGGCGTACCGTGACTTTTCATTGCACCGCGGCACTTCTCACAAGCTGCCAGTGCTCTGCTCTGCCCTCTCAAGTGGACAAGTCAAGTGGACATATTGTAAAATATATCATATTTTATTGAGTCGGAGAGCACTTTTTCTTTTAATTATTCGAACACACAAGCTGCGAGCTCCGAGTTTAAATACCCCCCACACCCCCTCAACATGTGAATAAAGGGAGTACCGGCACATATTTTTCCATAACCCCTCACAGGGTTATGATGGTATTTTTGCAAGGAATTATGAATTAATCTCTTAGCTCCTGTCACAACAGACCAACTTCCTATAAGACGCCACTATTAATATGCACTTAGCATGAATATTAATATTTATATGGCGTGTGTCACCTTTCGGGGACTGTACACAGGTCATGCCACAACTCCATCATTGACAGCCATTTACAGGTAATAGCATTATATCAAACCACGGCTACAAATTAATGAAAAATATCATATAAATGGATTCGCTTATGGAAGATTCAAGGTAATTTAAGCGCCTGGATTCTACTCTTATGAATACATATCAATGTCATATCATATCGGTAATTAAACAGACAACTGGGAAAAATGTGCACAGTAGATACTGAATAGAAACAGCTTCCAGGAGATCTAAGGAGATTTTTTTTTTATCTTACTTCTTTTTTAAATGAATAAAGTCCTATCTTCTGTTACAACTTTTAAATTTAAATTTTTTTCATTTTAGAGGATTAAAGACTGTGGAGGAGTTTTAGATTTTTAGACTTTTGACGGATTCCCTGAATCCTGGCCTGCTTCTCTGTGTGTGGATTGAGGCCTAGTCCTGCACCAATTGTGCCTGGTGAAGTTCATTGCTTGACAAACTGGATTCATCTGGAACCCTTGAAAATCTTTATTGACTTTATTGACCAGAGTTACCAACGTGCTGATACATGGTGGTAGGTCGGTCAGGCGCGGCACTTGCTCTGTTACTTAATATGCTAATTTTGAAGTATGTCCAACCGGCAAACATCAATCCACTTCAGCAATCTCTCAACAACAAATACGAAATACGATCCATGGCAATGATGAGCCAATTGCTCACGGGATTCATCGGTATAAACAAACAAGATCCACAGCATCTTTAGGTACGGGGAGTACGCCTTGGCCGTCACTTTCTTAATCCCTCGGTACAACCAAAGGAGGATAACGGCAAAAATATTGTGCAAACAACAAATCAGTGAGGCTGTGATAATAGCCATCCGTCTGCTTCTGTCGGGGGATATTCATCAGTGTCATGGCTCAACTAGAACAGATGAAGCAAGCGTCGCTGACAATTCCACCTGCAACTCTACCTCTACTCAGCGGTCCACGGAGGATCCAGCGGTTATCCGGCGGCGTCTTATCCCCAACCTGACGCAGTCCAAGGAGGTTGATCCAGGCGGGAGTCCACTGGAGTCCTCACCTGGGGTCATCGGCGCTACACTACCTTCTCCTAGTACACTAATCCTGGCCATCCTCTACTCCCCCTGAGCACACCGGAGGACCCGACAGCTGTCCAGGAACGTCGACCAAGTGACTTGGTGATTCAGACTGGCGGTCATCCACCGGTGGACTCACTGACGACAGGACCATCATCACCGGGGGGTCAAAGTCAAAGTGTTTTATTTGTCAAATGTACAGTACAACACAAGGTCATTCTGACTCTGACAATGAAATTCTTGAATGAAGTCTTGCTGCAACAGAACATCTTCAACCGTTCCAACAAGCAACAACAGTGACTGTATGCTCGTGAGTCCACACAAAGACTGACAAAGACTGTAGGAAAGTGCCAGGAGAACCTCAGGACTCCCAAAGGGCTGGGGAGGGACAGCAGGACCATAGACAGTGCAAGTTGGCAAGTAAAATGCAGTTGGGGAAAGTCATTGCTAATCACTATTATCATTCCCAGCTGCTTCGTTCCAGGGAATAGTAAACACCTGGCATTTGATTGCAAGTGACCCACTCACCTGCCTACTTAAGCCTGACAGTCTCTCCCTAGCGAGGGGGAGTGGGGGATCTCTCAGCATGCTGGCAGATATGCTGAATCCTTGGTGTGGTAAGTGACCTCTGGCCTGAAGTATTGATAAAGGCTTCCCGTTTGGGGATCACTGGATGATTTTGTATAAAGGACTGTTTTTTCGCAAGAGACAGCTATAGGCCAGAGTTTGGGACAAAGAGCAGGAGACCTCTGAACTAACCTCCGCTATCCCCTTCCTGGCTGTAAAGACACCTGGCTGTGTCTTTCACCTGTTCTGTGTGTCCCCCACCCCCTGGCCCAGTCCAAGGTGTGAACTCCCAAAGTGAATACCCCGTCCCGGGAAGAACCTCAGGTGATTTATTGATAATTTTCTTCCTTTTGTTTGGCAAATAAAACCCAACCTTTGTTTGAAGTGAACACTGTCTCTGGCGGTTTTGATTTTCCAATTTCAAAAGAGCAACCCTGGGTGCCACATACGGTGGAGAATGCAGGCACTCCCCGATCTAGCCACTCATTTGAATTAAAAACATTAAAACACCATTGTTGTAAGCCAGAGAAATGGAAGGAGCCATTGCCGCCTAGCTGAAGGGACAACTGGAGGCTGCTATGGCAACAGCCCCAAAGATGTCCGGACCAAGCTGACTCCAGACAATGATTTAGAGGCCTACCGTGCCCTTTTTGAGCAAACGGGTGCCAGAGAAAAATGGCCTGCTGCTGACTGGGCTGGAATCCTTTCACAGTACTTGTCAGGAGAAGCACAGGGTGCCTGCCAGGACCTCTCTGCTGCTGAGGCGGCCAACTATGCAACCCTTAAAGCAGCCATCCTAGTACGCCATGGGTACGGCCTTGCCAGCCCCAGGTAGCTGCCCTCACACCCATCACTAGGTGTTGGCTCATAGGAGGAAATGTCCTGTTGTAGAGAGGGTGGTTTTGGACCACTGTATTCCAGATGACAAGAAGTACGCAGCCCAGACTATCCTGGGTACCTTGGAGGACATGGTGGCATTACGGGAGAACATGATGCAGACCACAAAGATGGCGCCTCCGAGGAGTGGGCAACCTGACAGCCGATGCTGCTACACCTGTGGCCAGGAGGGCCACATTACCTGGATCTGCCCAGCCAGAGATGTATCCATGCCATCAGCAGATGCCACAGACCCTGCTTGGTCACCCTGCATGTATGTTGCCTCCTGCTGGGCATACAAAGAAAAGAAAAGTGGGGGGGTTACAGAGGCCCTCCTTGACTCTGGTAGGACCGTGGCCGTTAGAACCGAGTATGCTCAGGAGCCGGTTGAAGGCGAAGTACAGGTCTACTGTGTCCATAGGCAGATGAAGCCGTACCCCACCATTACTATCCTGATTCAAACACCCCACGGTCAAGTTAAACTGAGGACCGGGGTAGTTGAGAACCTACCTGTACTGGTTTTGGTGGGGAGAGACTGCCCCCTTTTTCCCGATACTGGAGATTGGAGAGGCCCAAAGGTAACAACAAGAAGTGCCAAAGGAGGACCTGTCGGGACCAGAGGCTCCAGAGGAATTTTCAGGGCTGGAGGAAGTGTCAGCCGTGGGGAAGTTCTCAGAGTTCCTGCAGGTAGAAGGAGAGGGAAGTTTGCCACAGCCCAGTTCCGGGATTCAAACTTGATGCAAGTCCAGAGGGATGTGTGGTAATCGAGGAGATGAGTGAAGTAATCCCCACTTTGCCATTAAGAACGGATTGTTGTACAGAGTACTTAGGTCAAGCGGGGGGGACTGTGCTAACCAACTGCTTGTACCAAAGCCTTGTCTCCAAGGTCCTTTACCTCGCTCACCTCCTTGGGGCCCACCTCGGGCCTGAAAAGACCTATGAGCGGGTGTTGGCTCGGTCCTATTGGCCAGGTGTCAAGAGGGCAGTGCAGGATTACTGCCAGAGGACCGCGCCCAAGGCCCACTAGCGTAGTCCGCTCATACCTTTACCCATCATCGAGACACCATTCAGCAGGGTTGCCATGAACATTGTGGGACCCCTCCCCAAGTCCAGCCGCTTCATCCTGGTCCTGCGGGATTACGCCACCCGGTACCCTGAGGCCATCCCCTTACGTACCGCTAATGCACGGGCCGTCGCCAGGGAGCTCCTGCTCCATTTTAGCCGGGTCGGCATAGCCGGTCTAGGTTTATATGAGGGCTGTGTTTGGCCCCTATGCCGCCAGTTGAAAACAAACAAACATGATTTTTATAATTATAATTCTATAAACAAATTTTTATAATATTTGTGCTTATGTGAAGTTGCCATCTCTTATAATGTAGGTAGCACTGACCAGGGTAGTTTCTTTACCTCCTAGAAATATTGACCGCACCTACAAGACCCTGAATAAATCGTTTGCATGAATGTTTAAAATCCTCTCATGTGAACTTTAAAAGTTGAATGACGTTTTTCTTTTTTTTCTCTCTCACGGAGATCGCTGCAGGTGGGTGTCATGTCCTCGTTGCGACACTCATAAATCAACTAGACTTTTCCACCGGATCCACAGAGCGAGAGAGCTGGGTCACTGACGCTCAGGAAAGAATCCTGGTTGAAAAAAAAACCTGTTTCTGTTTTACATACTAACATAAACACCACGGCGGCCATCATAGTTCTAGATGATGTTTCCAGAGCATGCATGCATCTGTCTATCTGTCTGCTTATCTGTATGTCTATCGAACTGTCTGTCTGTTGATCTGAATGCAGTACAAAACAACATTTCCAGGTAGCATGACACCAGAAACCTGTTTGCTCATGAACTCAGATGTGTTTATCGTATTATAACATGAAGACCTTTATTGCAAATAATAGTGGTTTTCGATAAAAGGGACTTGTTAATACCATTATCTCAAAGTAATTAACATCCAGTAACATTTCACACGGAATACTAGCATGGTCTCAACTGCTCGGACAAGCAACCAACATCACTCCATGCTGTCACCAATGTGCTACAATAATATGACTCCAAAACATCAGCATCATCCATCGATTCAATTAATTTGAGTCGCCCGAACGATCGATCGATCGATCAATTGACCGATTGACCGATTAATCGATCGGTCGATTCAAATAAAAAATAGAAAACACAAGAGAGAAATGTCGTCGTCTGGCCAAGCCGTCCGGGAGGTAAGTACTTTCAGTTCAGCTCCAGAACTCCCCAAAAATATGAAAAAAGGGAAAAAAGAAGAGAAAAAAAAAGAAAACGGTTTTGACAACTGGTTCCATTCATTAAAAAGTGTAGATTATTATTTTTGTAAAATGGCCACCTCAAAAAACACAGGTTAACTGGGACATGCAGCACGACCAAACTCTCTGCACATCTTCAAACACGCGAGTGTGTGGATTAAAAAGAAACAAAAAAACTAGGACTACACACCAGCTCTACAGATCAAAATGTTTTTTTTTTTTCCTATTTTCCCCAAATATACACACGTCGACTCTGCTCTAGAATACTGTTTATATCGGTTCTCTGTTTCAAAAAGTAGATAATTAGATTAGGAAACATTTTTCTTTTCATCTATTCTTGGTTTTGACAAAAAGAAAGAGAAGGAAATGCACAGTCATGGCATCGCTAAATGAACCTACGCCAGACTGCGTCGCGCCCAAATAAACTCCACATATTCAGCTTTTAATTCAACTGTGTGGTCCTTTACATTGGTTTTCACAAAGGAAGAGAATAAATATTACTTCTGAACCATTTCTCAATATTACCTTAAACATTTAAACAAGATCATATGGTGCAGTAAGTTTTTTTTATAATTCTTTTTAAAAACAAGCTGATAGCAATTTCCAATACAAACAATAAAACAAAATAAAAGGAAAACAAATACAAAAAAAAAAATACAAAAAAGAGTTTCAACAGACCCTGAAAAGAAAACTAAATCACCACATAATTGAACTTCAACTTAAAAAGTAATAGTTTTCTTTTGTGCTTTAAGACTTTCACTGTGATGGCTATATCGCTATGTCGGGTTTGCAGGTAAAAGTTTGTGTAAATAAACCTCAGAAGTCCCTTAAATTGTGATGAGATGCGATAAAAAGAAATGGACTCCACAATGACAAGAATGTACCAAAATAAACACCCCAAAATAACAGCATTTCTTTCTGTTTTAGTTGAAAATTAGTTGAAATTAGTTGAAAATACCTGTCGTCCATTCGATTGTGAATGTCAAAGACACTATTTCCACTTGTTTCACTTCATATTGAAATTGGAAGATGAGTCGACTGAACTTTAGTGTCATTTTAATTTAAACACTTTAAATATGTCACGTCGTGAATGAGGTGTGTGTGTGTGTGTGTGTGTGTGTGTGTGTGTGTTGTTGACTGGTGTTGTTAATTGGAGG
>OMKR01073725.1:0-16291 GCA_900302355.1 Cyttopsis rosea
GGGAGGGGAGGGGGGGGGGGGAGGGTGGGGGTTCGGCGGTGTCGGTCGAGGGTGGGGGGGGCGGAAGACGAAGGAAGGCGGCCTCGGAAACCCGGGGCCGAACCGCCTTCGCCAACCAACCCACCCGACCCCCGACACCACCACCACCACCTCCGTCTCTCCCGCAGGCGCCGGGTCAGTCCAGTAGACCGGGGCGGCCCCCCGAATCGGAACCACCGTGACAGCGCGTTGCACGGCCAACCCCCCCTGACGGCCGCGCGCCTCCGGGTACCCACTTTTTTCTGTGTTATTGCCATGTTACCGGCACTTTTTGGAAGAATGCATTTATTTACGGTAATTAAAAATAAAAAAAATCTTTCTGTGTATCATCTTTCTGTGTAAATATCTCATGTTACAACGTGGACACCTCCGGCTTATAGACAGGTGCGGCCTATATATGTACACATTTTTTTATCTTTCTCAATTTAGCTGGTGCGGCTTATATTCAGGTGCGCTCAATAGTCCGGAAATTACGGTATGTAGACATATCATCGACAGTTGAGCTGATGTGTGTATCTAAAATCCCCTAACTGATGTGTGTCACATTTTATCTCTTACAGTCACTTTGCTTCACCCCAGTTGGGGCCAGGAGAGCCTTTCATGGCTCCCCAGATCAGCCCTATGCCTAGCCCCTACACCCCGAAAAGCCCTGCAAACTATGACCATTACTACCACCCGCCAACTTATTCCCAACACCAACAGATTCAGCGTGGTGAGTAGTTTGCACGTAAGGAGTTTAAGTGAGGAGTTTCAGTTTTCACTTAAAGGAACGATTTAAGTTCCTCTGAGTTCCTACTGGTTTGTTGGTTTGTGAACAAAATATTTTGAAAAAGTAACTTAAAAATTATTTTCTATCATTATTATGGAACATAATAACAACTAAATATTCATTTGCATTGACGACACTACAAAACGTGTTTGCCTTTCAGGATTTTAGTAAGATTAACACTGGTGGCTGAACTGACTAAATGTCAAGTGTTTTCTTCCTTGAATCTCATTTGTGTTTCAGCAGGAATAAAGCCTCATCTTGATGTGCAGTCTCCTAACCCCTATGCATCGCCTCAGGATGTAGCTGCTGATCTGCTCCCTGTCACCACTGACCGCAGAAAAACCCTGAAAAAGTCCAATACGGTGGAAATGGAGCAGAAGGACAAAGATACTGTGTGTGACACTGTTGGTTCTCCATCGAAAGACTCTGCCAAGCCAAATTTGAAGCTGTCTCATGCCAAGTCTTCAGAGATAGATGACTCTGTAGGACTTTCTTCTCGGGAAGATGATCACACAGTCCAGGATATCGCTGCTTTGATTTATGATGATGAGTTTTCTAGGACGGCTCAGGATCCTTCGTTCAGGTTAGATGGTGGGGAGCAGATAGGAAACCAGCAGGTTCTCCAAAACGCAAAGCAAGCTGGAATTATCAGCGCGTTCGCTTATGGCCAAGATGAGATGGATGCACTTCCTGAGATTGGGAAGATAGAATGTGAGTCGGCCAGCGAGAGTGAACGAGGCTCTGAAGAAGTTTTGGACAAAGGTGAATTTCTGTGTCAGCTAGCTTTTGTGTCATACCCCCAGTGTGTCAGTTTTTTTAGAGAAACTAAGCTGCAATGTTCTTCATTACAGACAAGCCACTGAAGAAACAGAAGCAAGGATCGTATCCTCAGGAACCTGGAGCCGGGGGCACATCTGGAGCCTTCAGAGGGTCCAGCGGAGAAGCGACACCCCAGGAGGGTGGTGCCGCCAGTGACGGTACCAGTCGGCCTACTCTGATGGTCAGCATTGACCTGCAGCGGGCTGGCAGGAGAAAAGGGCGGCCAGACGCGACGACGGAAGCACAACCTCCACGTGACGGCCACTTGCAGACAAAGTGTAAGAAAGATCGAAAGACAGCTGAGACTTTAGAAAGCCGACCCGAAATCAACAAACGGCATGCTAACCTTGGGGATAACCGTCAAGATGGCCAACCAGAAACTCATAAACAAAAGAACGAGAAGAAGCTGGACTCAAACCACCAGCGCGTCACTAAACCTGACAGCAGCAAGGGGCGTTCAGGTGGGAAGCAGCAGAAACATGAAGGGCGGAAACATGAAGGGCGCCATGAAAGTAGCCATAAAGAGGACGCTGCCCGTGATGGCAACCCACCCGGCATCCACCGCCATCCAGACACCTCGAAGACCTCCAACAAGAAAGAGCAGAACAGACACGGCCGAGACAGGAGGAGGGACGGGGAAGGGAAACACAGGACTGAGTCTGGGGAGGACAGGAACAGGCATTCTGACAAGCGGCACAAACAGCCAGACCGCCAGACGGACAGCCCCAGAGCCAAGCACGACAGCAGGGGACAAACTGGGCAAAGTTCTAGCCTCCAGAGAAAGGGTGGGGAGGGCAGCAGAAGCCACCAAGATGGAAGCAAAGCAACGAAGGAACAATCTTTTGGCGGAAAACCGAGAGAGTTTCCCTCGTACCTCTTTGGGGGATCGTCAGGAAGTTTGAAGAACTTTGTGATTCCTAAACTGAAGCCGAATGGAAAGGAACGGGACCTACAACCTGGGAGTGGCAGTGCCGCTGTGGTGGAACACGTAGAACCTGTGGTCAAAGTACAGAAGGTTTCATTAGCAGAGAACCGGAATGAAGGAGATAAGCCTGTAGATGTGCTTAATAAAGTCACCGTTGAAGAGGCAAAGAAGATTGATAGAGAGAAGAAAAGCAAGAGTGCACATAGCTCCAGGCCAAAAAATGTATCACCTGACAAATCAAGCATTGGTAAGATTGTTACATATATTTATTTATTATGTACAGAATTCCTTAGGCAATTATTTTCTTTGTGATATAAAAACATTATTTTGTTCCTGATAAAGTGTTTTTTTTTTTTAACTTTCAACCAGCACCCATCATCCAGTCAATGATAATCAGACATAATTAGACATATCATGTCTGCTTGGTTTCATTTTGGCATCCTAAAATCAAGTAACATTCTTCCTAAAAGTCTTGAAGGGTTTTGGATTCAGCTAATATTAGGTCTTGTACTTATTATTTTCCATGTCGTAAATATTGACTAAAAGAGCACTGTGCCTTGACAGAGAGGGAATCCACCGTGCCGCTGGGTGAGAGGGTGAAGACAAAGAAGCGCCGGCACGGCACAGTTAGTGAGTTGGACTCGAGCAAAGATGAAGAGGATTCTTTGCCTGAGCGTAAGTAACCGCACTCAACAATCAACAATGGTAAAACAATTTTAAGTCAAGCTTACTGCAGTCACATGTCCTGAGTGGTTTGGGAACTAACCGGTAACCACTATGTCTCCATGTCCAGCCACCAAAAGGATGAAGAAACAGGAGAAAATGAAAAGGAAGTCCTCTGAGCCCAAGCTGACTCCAGAAGGTTATTTCCTCTTGGTCCTTTAGTCATTTAACTCTGTAACAATTGCAGGATTTGGTTTGACATTTTATGTGCATTTATTTCATAGAACTGATCGACTCCTCAACATTTAAGAGGTTTTCATCAACTGTAGACAACATTCTTGACAACCTTGAGGATGTGGACATCACTGCCACAGGTAAAAAAGAGAAAAAAAATAAGTTTCTCTTTTATTATTCAACTCCAGAGACGGTTACTACAATTTAGCTTTTCATATGATTTAAACAACTAAACTCCTGCCATTCAGACGATGACGATGATGAGATTCCTCAGGAGCTCTTACTGGGGAGACACCAGTTGCGTGAGCTACGCAGTGAGTCATCCAAGATCAAAGCTCTGGGCGTTGCTCACAAGGTAATGGAATGGGCGGTACACTGTGACGTACTTAAACGTCCTTAATAGTAATTGGTGACGTAGTGAAGTAGCTGGCAGTGATATTAAATCATCAGTCATCTGTTCCCATCCACAGCTTCCATTGGACAAGTTGGTGAAAATGTTGAACATCCTGGATAAAAACATTCAGGACGGCAGCAAACTTTTGACGTTAATGAACCAAGTAAGTTGTCCGCTTCAAAGTAATTTTTTGTCGTTTAAGCTGGTGATTCCCAACCTTTTTCATCTTGAGGACCTTCAATTTGATACATATTGGGCCACGGACCCCCTTTGATAAGATTTTGCCCCTGGGACCCCAATATGACAAGATCTTTATTGTTATGTATGATTTAGTCCAAACCTCCACACCTGTCTATACTCTAGTTAGGGAGATGAAATGGCTCACCAACAGTGAAGCTATGATCAATCATTGTGGTACATTCTCCAACGGTGCTCATGTACTGTCAGTAAAATAATGGTGAAGTTTTATGATTAATGAAGCTGGGGACACCCTGGAACCTCTTGAAGGACCCAACCTTGATAACCACTGGCTTTAGCTATGTATTTTGACAGATGCCATCTCTCTTATTAGGACAATGATGCTATGGATGAAGAGTGGTGTGACCTCATCTTTGAGCGTGTGATGAAATCTGCCGATGCCTGTCTGGCGACGCTCAACATCATGACATCTCCACACATGCCCAAGGCTGTTTACATAGAAGATGTCATTGAAAGGGTGTTGCAGTTCACCAAGTTCCATCTGCAAAACACTCTTTATCCCCAATACGACCCCTTCTACAGAGTGGATCCCCATGGAGGTTAGACTGCCATTTAATTCTCTCCCTCCTGATTTTGAAGGTATATATCTAATATTGGTTTATTCATGATGTAGATTGGTGGAAGATTGGCAATTGGTCAAAATTGAATTTAGATTAGATTTATTCTCCTCATCAATTATTTTTTTTGCCCTATATTTTGAAATATTTGTCTCATTATTTCTCTTTTCCCAAGGCGGAATGCTTGGCTCAAAGGCTAAAAGAGGCAAGGGCTCCAGCCACAAGCAGAAGGTTGTGGTCACGTTGTACCACAAAGTGTGTGACATTGTCAGCATCACCTCAGAGCTCCTGGAGATCCAGCTGCTCACTGACACCACCATTCTCCTGGTGAGATCTGGACTTGTGCCTGAGGTCATTTTTGGGATTATGTCAATGCCCCCTTCTAATCTCTGATCTGTAATCACTGACATCTGGTTATTCCATGCTTTGACATTTAGGTTTCCACCCTGGGCATTGCATCGTTTTTTGTGGAGAATGTCAGCGAACTGCAATTGTGTGCCATCAAACTAGTGACAGCGGTAAGTCAGCCTTGGTATTTACCTTCAATTAAGTTCAGCACGTGACTAAGCACAGCATTACCTTATGCTTTAAATTCTGCCTTTCTGCCTCCTGTTCTTCAGGTGTTCTCTCGTTATGAAAAGCACAGGCAGCTCATTCTGGAAGACATCTTCACCTACCTGGCAAAACTGCCCACCAGCAAACGAAGCCTCAGGAACTTCATGTAACTGTTTTAAGCGCACTTCAAACAATGTTGTTGTTTTTTTCTTTTTCTTTTTCTTTTTACTCGCTCTTCTGTGAATCGGTCAAGATCGAGGTTCTAATTGTTTATTTTCTCCCAGACTTAACAGGGCCGATGTGGGCGGGGAACCCCTTCACATCCAGATGGTGACCGCTCTGGTCCTTCAGCTCATTCAGTGTGTGGTGCGCCTTCCCTCTGAGAAAGATCTGGAGAAGGATCATGACAAGAAGGTATTTCCATTACAATCTGCTCTGTCCCCCTTTTTTTTATAGAAATTGTCACCTATTTGGTCGAACATTTCTTCATTTTATACTTATAATGTGTATTTACTTTCTAGGTGGATCAAGACGTCCAGATTACGAACTCATATGAGACTGCGATGAGGACTGCACAGAACTTCCTATCTGTCTTCCTGAAGAAGTATAGTGTTGTTTTCATCCTAGTCTTTGTACAAAGCTGAGCCCTGTGTCTTACAAAGCGTTACCATTCTATTTTTAAGAGTTCTCCCCTAATGTTTATGGGAGATGTTAAGAGTCCCTGTTAAGATTGTTTTTGTAAATTTGAGCCCATGTTTCTTTATGTTTAGAAAATAATTAAGATGAGTACTAAAATATGTCCAGTCGTTGATAGGAAGTGATTACATCTAACTCTTTCTCCAATGGAAGTAGTAAATAAAAAATCACAAAAGGATTTTTGCCAATTCTCACTGCAAAGTCAAGCATATTTTGCCGCAAAAATCACAAAGATGTATTGATTTATTCTAGGTCTTTGACCTGGTGTGTAATTTTGAAGTTGGACCGCGCCACTGCTCCTCTTCAAATCTCCTCAGTGCTAAAAATCACCTGTCATCAGAATCTGACTGGAAATGTTTGCTGAGATACATGATACTGAACTTCTGTTAGTTGAATAATATTGTTTTATAGAAAGTTAGTATATTTCATCAACTTAACCTTTCCTTCTTACCTTTGTCAGATGTGGCAGTAAGCAGGGAGAGGAAGATTATCGTCCTTTATTTGAGAACTTTCTCCAGGACCTGTTGTCAGCGGTGAACAAGCCCGAGTGGCCTGCAGCTGAATTACTGCTTGTTCTACTCGGCCGACTGTTGGTGAGCAGCATCACGTTAAACAGTGGAACAAGCTGTGTTTAATGGTTTGATGACTTTTGTCTGCTTTGTAGTTGTGTATCAAACCTTCTATTAAAATATTTCCGTGGCTTGCTCTTCTCCAGGTCCACCAGTTCAACAACAAGCGCACAGAGATGGCTCTCAGGGTGGCGTCACTCGACTATTTGGGCACCGTCGCTGCTCGCCTGCGTAAAGACGCAGTCAGTAGCAAAACGGACAGAAAGACCATCGACCACATCATCAAGGAGGTAAACGGGGTATTTACAAAAATTCCTTACACCTGATTATTTCCAGTCATGAAAGTGTGCAGGTGAATTACCTTTTCGATGCTTCTGTTGCACCCTAGGTTCCTGGCCACGATGAGACTCAACGGCTACAGAAAGTCCTTTTGGAATTCCTGGATGAGAACACGGGGACAGAGCCATCATTAGTGGTGAGTGTTTGCATGAGTTTGCATTGAGTTTGCATTCACATTAATTAGTAAGCAAGTAAAGCTTTATTTATACAGCACTTTTTAAAACACACTGTTACAAAGTGCTTCACAAGTGGCAGAAAATAGAAACGCAATGTCAAATTTAAACAGAGTAGACATAAAAACAAAGGCAAACCTTTATAAAAAAAAAAAAAAGCCTTATCTATAAGGATGCAGAGAGAAAAAAACACAACAATCAGAAATAAAGTAAAGAAATTCAAACAGAAGCATGACTATATCACATGTATTTGTCCCATCCAGTTTGCTAGAAAATTCTACATTGGCCAGTGGCTCAGAGATGCCACAAGTGAGACGGAAAAGGCCATGAAATCTCAGATCCAGAGAGAAGAGGATTCGTCAGAGGGCCAGCGCCACGCTAAGAATGTGGAATCCACTGACGATACCATGCAAAGGGCCGAGACGCAAAAGAAGTTTCTCCGCAAAGTTGTGAGGACACCATCATCACAATTGAACACACTGAGGTAAATATTCTCTCACCATGGATATTCTACATATACTTATTATTAATAACATGACTCGTCCCATTCCTAACGTGTTCCATGAAACCTCCTTGTAGGAAGAACTCTGAAGCTGTGGACTATTGTGACTCCTGCCATATTGTCAGATATTTGGCCTCCAAGAGGCCGTTTGCCCAGAGCTTTGATATTTATTTATCACAGGTAAGATAACTTGTAACTGATAGGAAAACCCTGGTATTTTCTAACTTCCTAAAACTTAACACCGACTGAAGCTGTTCTCTCAATACAAGATTAATGTAAAAGATTCTGATGCCAATCACTCAGTTTGACTCCCAATTAGTGAAAAACAAGGTTTAGGTAAAAACAAATACAGAAGTTTTCCTTTAACAATGAGTAGAAGGATGCTGTATATTTGTCTGCTGCAGTTCACTGTACCTTTTCCCTGTATACAGATTTTGAGAGTGCTGGGAGAAAGTGCCATCGCTGTCAGAACAAAAGCTATGAAGTGCCTGTCTGAAGTGGTGGCCGTGGATCCCAGTATTTTAGCACGGGTTAGTTACACAGTTGTTTCCGAAAACTAAAAACATTGGATTTTACTGATGGCTCACATCTTATTAACTAACCTTTTGTTTTCTGCTTCCGTCCCCAGTTAGACATGCAGAGAGGGGTCCACGGTCGTCTGATCGACAGCTCCACCAGTGTGAGGGAGGCGGCGGTGGATCTGCTCGGACGGTTCGTGCTGAGTCGACCTCAACTCACTGAGCAGTACTACGACATGCTCATTGAAAGGATATTGGTAATTGATTCACTTTTTTTTTTCTATCTAAACGTATCAGTTTAATATCTGAACATGTCTGAAAATCACCCGGTTGTTTGGTCTTGATGATTTGTCCAAAAATCAGGCTTAGATTTTGTTAAATCTTGTCTTAAAGGTCTTAAAAAATGATGACGTTTAGCTCCCCGATACCCGCAGACACCCTCATCTTCTTAATGTTACTATTTTCCTAATAGTCAAATGGTCAAACCATGTTATAGTTGATCGCTAAAGGCTTCATTGAAATGTGTGAGAAATAACTCCATCAGAGTAGTGTGGTGAGCAACATTGTCCTAAATCTTGGCCACCGCTGGGTGAAAGTCTAAAAATAAGGCAGTAAATATCTGCCCATTTACGCATCGGAAAGCACTCCAAAGGTGTTGAAAGAAAAGTGACATCAGTCAGAAAGCACCTAAAATCAGCAAAGGTAAATTCTGGAAATAATTATTTTTCTGGAATATTGTACGCATCATCAGGCATCAGGTCTTTGTCTAATCTGCCCAACAGCGCTATGCTGCCAGTCACTGATAACTTTTACAGGTGCTAGTAAAAGGAATATGTAAATGATCCCTGTGTGTAAATGAGCTGAAGATGTTTTTTCTCCAAATTTGCTTTACATAGGATACAGGTATAAGTGTGAGAAAGAGGGTGATCAAGATCCTGAGGGATATCTGCGTAGAGCAGCCGAGCTTCCATAAGATCACTGAGATGTGCGTTAAGATGATCCGAAGGGTCAATGACGAGGAAGGGATCAAGGTCTGTGGTGTTTTTTTTTTGCTAACACTTTACTATATTTTATGTCTAATATCTGCTACACCTGCCATAACCGATATACATGAAAATGTGTCTTTTTGCAGAAATTGGTAAATGAGACATTCCAGAAACTGTGGTTCACCCCGACGCCCAGTCAAGACAGAGATTCAATGACCAGAAAGATCCTCAACATCACAGATGTGGTAAATGACACTCACACAAAACAAGCACATGTACCAGATTCTCTTAGATCTGTGACAGAGTCGTGATCCACATCATGTCGTACTTTATTCTCAGGTGTCTGCATGCGAAGATTCTGGGTACGACTGGTTTGAGCAGTTACTCCAAAATGTGAGTTGTTTTATTTAAAAACTCATGTAGGTCTCTCTCTTCTCTCTCTCTTTCTGTAGTGAATAACATATTATTGCTTGTTTCTGTTTTCTGTTTTGTCTGTATGTCATACTTTTCAATTGTTTAGTTATTCAAATCAGAGGAAGACGCTTCTTATAAACCAGCCAAAAAGGCGTGCATTCAGCTGGTGGACAACCTGGTGGAGCACATCCTCGGGTTCGAGGAGTCACTTGCAGGTTGAGCATCCTTTTTATTTCTTCAATTCCTTCACTTGCTTATATATTTTTTTGTTATTTGGCTACATTTCTACAGTTAAGATTTCTATTACAAAATATTTTTTTGTATTGGTGTTTGTGTTGCAGACTGTGATAAAAAAGCAGTCAGCTCTGGTCGTTTAGTCGCCTCCATCAACACCCTTTACCTGTTCTGCAAGATCAGAGCGCAGTTACTGGTCAAACATGCCATGTCCATGCAGCCCTATCTGACCTCCAAGTGCAATGTAAGAATGCTTATGAACAATGCTTCCTGAACTCTTGCCTCTGTCTGTAGAGCTTTAGCGTCATCTAGTGGCTGCCTAATGCAAACGCATGTTATTGTACATGGTCCTACCTTCAACGTGTTATTTTCAAATCATTGACTCACAGATCGATTTTTGAGGTGATATGTTTTAATGGAGATGTGTTTGTGTCCTCTGCTGTCAGACCCAGAGTGACTTCATGGTGATTTGTAATGTCGCCAAGATCCTGGAGCTTGTGGTTCCTCTGATGGAACAGCCGAGTGAAAACTTCCTCATAACTATCGAAGAAGACCTGATGAAGCTCATCATCAGATACGGAATGACGGTCTGTATGGTGTTCAAAACGCAGCTTTTAGCCCCAGCGACTATGCAACTAACTCAACAACAAACCTCTCTGATCTGCAGGTTGTCCAACACTGTGTGAGTTGTCTTGGTGCTATTGTGAACAAGGTCACACACAACCACAAGTTTGTTTGGGCTTGTTTTAACCGCTACTATGGTAAGGTTCAAGTATATACTGACATTTTTAAGTATTTGAATAGTAACCACGCTCTTCACCATATTATTAGTATTCCATATAATATTGATATTTTTGTGACTTATCACCCTTTGTTCATCTCCCTGTAGGGGCTCTGACTAAAGTTAAAGTGCAGCACCAGGAGGACCCCGACAGCCCTGCGCTGGCCGCTAACAAACCTGCTCTGCTGCGCTCTCTGTTCACCGTGGGGACTCTGTGCCGACACTTTGACTTTGACCAGGAGGAGTTCAAGGGAGCTACCAAGGTACCAGTAGTACACAGTCTGACTTTGTTGTCAAAAATCGAAGCGTAAATGAAGACTTCAGACCACTGACCACTGCTTTATCTCCCTGTGAACTGCAGGTTGTGATCAAGGACAAAGTGCTGGAGCTTCTGCTGTACTTCACCACCCACCGAGAAGAGGAAGTCAAGGCCAAAGCTATAATTGCTCTGGGTAGATTTTTATCTAAACACTTGATATTCGCTTTTATTTAAAACTAGTTGTCAACAGCTCCAGTACCCCAGTTTCCTTGATCACGTTTATTTTGCAAGTGCACACTTACACAGCCACGAGTGGCCGTCACTGGCAATGAAATGCTCTGAATTTAAGTTGACCTCAATGACACAGCTAGAAGATAAGTTAAGTCAGAGTTAAACAGGTAAAAAAGGAGATAAGAAACCATATTCTATTGTCCAATCTTGCCAGGGACGGCCAAGCCAAGTTTCCATGGAAACCAAAACACCATAGTTGCTAATGTCCCGTTGGAAAACCAACTTGCCTCATAGGTCATTCAGAGGGTATATGTCACACATCACCTTGCCAGAACGTGTCTCAAGTTTCTTAAGTAATATATTCCGTGTAGATTCATATATTTCCTTCTTCCACATTTCATCCTCCAAGGCTTCCTGTTCATTATGCACCCAGCGCTGATGTTTGAGCAGGATGTAAAGACGCTCTATAACGACATCCTGTCGGACGAGAAGGGAGCGGTTACTCTCAAGATCCAGGTGCTGAAGAACCTGCAAAGCTACCTGCAAGAGGAGGACTCTCGAATGCAGGAGGCCGACCGCGAGTGTGAGTCCTGTTCCAGTACAACTTTTTTTTATTTCTCCATCAAAGGGAAAACTCTGGTAGGCTTTAACCTAAATCCATCCATCAAAATCTCCTTTACTGATCCCGGCCTCTTGTCTTTCTACCCACAGGGAAGAAACTGTCCAAGCAGGAGGATCTGAAGGAGATGGGAGACATCTCATCAGGCATGAGCAGCTCTATCGTGCAGCTCTACCTGAAGCAGGTGCTGGAGGCCTTTTTCCACACAGAGTCCAACGTCAGACACTTTGCCCTGAATGTCATCGCGCTGACACTGAACCAAGGCCTGATCCATCCTGTGCAAGTAAGTTCTGAACTTCACTTTAGCATCAGCAATTTCAATTGCAGTGTTACAGTGCTCTCTGCACTCATATACATCATATAATTTGATATTTCAATATATAAACTTATCCTCACCTTAAAGCTGCCTTTTCACCAAACCCAACATCAGATCAGAATGTAGTGTGAGAAATAACCAACCTTTACACATTACAAACAGCCAGAACAGAATTATTACACTAGCACGCACTTTGAGGTCTTTTTATGATATGGAAAAAAATTAAGATAAAATATCTGCTATTTGGCAGTCAAAGGGGAATATGATCCATGAATTTCATTTAAAGATGGTTATCAATGTAGCATTGGAGTGATGAAAGGACAGGAGAGATTGTATCAGACAGCGCATGCTGATTCTAGTTAGATGTTGTATCGTTGTAACAAGCTATCCTGTTTAGCTTCAGCTGCAATCCTTAAAATGTTAGAAGAGACATCTTAAGTATTGACATATTCAACACTTGTGTTTCAGTGTGTGCCCTACCTGATTGCTATGGGAACAGACCCAGAGCCAACCATGAGGAACAAGGCGGATCAGCAACTGGTGGAGATTGATAAGAAATACACCGGCTTCATCCATGTAGGTTGACCTGCTGCTGGCCAACGATGAGCAGGGACTTGGCTGTCGACAGTTAGGCTGTCGACAGCTGACACTTGAGTTTCTCTTAGTATCCAGGAGCAAAGTGAGCAGGGATAGCTATGCCTCAACTGGACTTAAGCTCTTTCCTCTGTAGAGTAGTTAGTTAGCAAATACTGAATACCACCTAGCTCCGAGCTCAAAGCTCAGACCCTCCCATAAGGCAGGGCTTCAACCTTTTCCTCAGAGACCCCCTAAATCAAACCTGATTCAATCTGAGATCCCCTATTTAAAACACACAATACATGTTTTAATTAGTGGTCGCTGGCTGTATTGTCTGAATTGTTCTATTTACATGTTAAAGAGATCAATGTTTTTAGGGTGTAAAATGCATTAGAACATATTGACATGGATTTTGTTATTTTAACCAACATTCATGTGAATCTTTGAACCAATATTTGACTATTAGGAAACATGCCGGAGGAAACGATTAGGAAACGTGCCTCAAATCATCGAAGGCCTCACGACCCCCTGGGGGAATCTGGCACCATAGGTTTGGAATCACAGCCATGAGGTGTCAAGGGAAAAGAGTACTACCTATATAGAAAGCTCTTTGTGATAAGATGGTACTTTATTAATCCCCCCGGGGGTGGGATTAATAAATATATATTTAGCGTACATGAAATAAACAGATTACAAAATAAGATATAAAATATGCAATGTGGCATATGTAGTATTGGTAGGTAGTGATAAAATTAATGCTCTCTTTATCATTATGAATATGCTTTTTGTCATGTGACCTAGTCCCATGTAACATGTTAACTGGTGTGTCCTCAGATGAAGGCGGTCGCAGGGATGAAGATGTCTTACCAGGTGCAACAGGCGATCACCGCATCCAAAGCCACCGCCATCAGAGGTTTCCATCAGGACGAGACCAACTCGCCTCTCTGCGCTCACCTCTACACCATGGTCCGTAGCAACAGGCAACACCGACGGGCGTTCCTCATCTCACTGCTCAACCAGTTTGACGACAGCTCTGTGAGTTCAGTGTTCTCCCTTGGAGGGAAGCGCCCATCTCTCTACAAAGTTCTCTCTTCAAATGAAGAGTGGGCAGATGAAGGCGGTTGAGATACAGTGCTTTTGTTTTTACTTTCTGTTTTGTCCTCTGCAGAAGACGGAGCTGAACATGCTGCTGTTCATCGCAGACAACTTGGCGTATTTTCCCTACCAGAGCCAGGAGGAGCCCCTCTTCATCATGCACCACGTCGGCATCACGCTGTCCGTCTCCGGAAGCAACTTGCTGCTTTCTTTCAAGGAGGTGAGACGTGTTCGGAGCAGCCGGGATCAAACAAGGATCAAACGGTCTCTCACAGTCCTTTTGCCACTATGACAGGGTTCCCATGCGTCCCGGAAAACCTGGAATTTTTTAATGTAATTTCCCAGTCATGGAAAAGTCATGGAATATCACAAAATTGTCAAAAATGTCCTGGAAAACATGGGTTGTCCTGGAATAAATGTAGTGTTTTGAAGCAAAATTAATTGTATGCAGCAATATTCATTGAATATTGATTCATAGAATCAACATTTAAAATAACACGTTTATTTATGACATTTGAACTTGCTACTCTGTCAGGTGTTTTGGCTGATTTGACCACAGCTATGCTTCGAATTTGGGAATTTGGTCAGCAGTTATAGGATGGTGTATGTAGGTGCAACCAAACTGACATAAAGTAGGGGAGTCAGGGAGAAACCAAACAAACAAGTGTATTCACACCCAGTTTCAAAGAGTTCTAATCAACAGAAATAAGATCTTTGAGAGTGGACACGTTCTTTAATATGAATACATGGTTGGGTCATGAATGTCCTGGAGAGTGGGAACCTGTATGAGGTTGGCTGCTCCATATTTGAGTGTTTTTTTCTTTTTTCTTTTTTTTCTGTGCAGTCTTTACGCAAAGAACCAGTCCAAAAGAACAAGAAGAAAAATCTGCCTCAAGGTAGGAAATACAGTTCTGAAGATGAGGAGGACGAACGAGACAGCGACGATGATGATGATGAAGACACAGCGTCCAGGCCAAAGAAATCCACTCGGCCCCTGGAGTCAGACTCGGACCAGGACTCTGACATGGAGGACGAGGACATGGTGATGCAGCGTCTCCCTGACAACCCGGCTCCTTTGCTGGACTTTGCCAACGCTTCCCAGGGGGTTCTGCTGCTGTTGGTGCTGAAGCGGCATCTGAAAAGCCTCTTCGGCTTCTCAGAAAGGTACTGCAGCTAATTAGGTCCTTTTTGTAACTAATCGATAAGGCAGACAAAATCTAAAGAAACCACTAACTAAACGTATCCTGTCTGTCTTTGCATTGTAGTAAAATCCAGAAGTACTCGCCGACAGAGTCGGCCAAGGTGTATGAGAAGGCGGTGAACAGGAAGTCCAACGTGCACTTCAACCCTCGGCAGACTCTGGACTTCCTGAACAGTGACCTCGCCAACGCTGAGCTCAGCTACGAGATCAAAAGAAATATTGTCAAGCAATACTTGGATGTAAGTATTTGCTATTATTCACCCTAGGCCTTATTAAAATGTTGGTTCCCATCATTTATATTTATATTTTTAACTGTTCACAGCACAATCTTGCTGAACACGTATATGTATCAACACTTTACTATCATAGTTATTTAAAAATGCCTGAGATGAAAAATTGCAAGCCTATCCCTTAAGGATGTTAAGGATTAGTTTAGCTCATCGTTGAAATCTTGCATCAATTTAGTCTCAATTATTGATTCATTCCCATAAATAATTTATACTCTGATACAGAAACCGATACAACTCTGGTACATCCCAAAGATAGATGGCATCGTAGAAATAACCAAAAAAACATTAAATTTTCCGGATTTACGGACATTTGCAATCAAAGACATCTCTCATCTTGACTGCCATTTGTTGCAAAAAATCATTATTGGTGCTTCCTGTTAAATTCAATAAAGAGCTAAATAAAACAACTACCTCAGTTTGAAACGCCCACAGAATGACCATTTATTAAAAAAATTAGAGGATGCTTAGTTTTTTTTCTTTTTTATCGTTTGCCACTTTCAGTTCAAGTTACTGATGGAGCACCTGGACCCCGACGAAGACGAGGAGCAGGGCGAGGTGAGCGCCAACGCCAGGAACAAAGCCATGTCTTCCCTGCCGGAGGCCCCGGGCTCCCAGAGTCAAGCGGCTGCGCTGGACACGGATCCTGAGGACGGCGAGGACGACAAGACCTCCAAGGTGAGTGTTTTTGAAGCTGGGATGGAGGTTTGTAAGAAACAGTATTAAGCCTTGTACACAACTGACGTGCGCTGGTCTGTCGTCTCTGCCGAATGGGGAAGCGCCATAACATAACACAACCGTGGGCAGCTTATCAGTTGTGCAACTGATTCGTTGAGAATGCGTTGACGACGGACCGCCAATTTATTCATGCCAACAATCACTTCCTGTTGAAAATTACATTCTGTGTTTACATTACATATTTCATATATACTGTATATATGTATGTCTGTACTGCATTGAGATTTTGGGTACATAACATTGATTGCATTTAGTAAAAACATGCCAAAATGTAATACATTTTGTCCTTTATTATTAGATAACACCAACATTTTGTAACTATTTGTTTTGTTGTTGTTTTGTAATTTGTTTAGACATCATGAACGCAATACATAATACATTTTGCTGCAGTATATAATAACCTATTATATAATGTGTGTATTTTTGTGAGTGAAATGTTAAGTAGTAAACTGTGACACATTTGCTGTCTTCATATATACATACGTGTGTGTGTGTGTGTGTGTGTGTGTGTGTGTATATATATATATATATATATATATATATA
>OMKR01073726.1:0-14326 GCA_900302355.1 Cyttopsis rosea
AAGAAGTCATTTCAGAGCGCAATTCATGTTTGATGACTTTATTGATTTTCCTCTTTCCCCCACTCCTCTCTCTCTCTCTCTCTCTCTCTCTCTCTCTCTCTTCAGTCTCTCTGCGCCCCGGGCGCCGCGTCTCGGCCCCGTTAATCATTTGCTCCGCGTCTCGGTCCCGGAATTTACGCACGGAAATGGAGGCTTTTACGCGTCGCAAACAGAAGTCTAATTCACATAATGTCGAGCGGTCGGCCCGACTCCTCCACCGCGTGTCGGTCCGCAGCTGCCGTAGCGTCGAGGGCCCGTTTCCAGCGCGTAATTCTGTCTTTGCGGCACCAGACTTGTACGTGTGTGAAGCGGGAGTGTAAGCTTCATTATCAGACAAATAGACAAATAGAATATTTAAATAGAACGATATCGTTATAATAGCCCAAATAGCAAACCCGTACCAATAACAAATGACGTTTGTTTGTTTAAAACCGCAATGAATATTTTTCAAAACATGAAACAGAGTGATGCATTTGCACAGAAAACTCGTTTTATTTAAATAACGTCTGTTCATATTATGAAACACCGCTAGAAAATAAATTAGACAAAAATACAATTAATTGTGATACAAATAAACCAGAGCGGGTGGTGGGGGAGGGGCGATCAGTAGCTTATGGTTAATGGATTTGCACCAATACAAAAGAGTCGAAGCGGGATATCGAAATCAATCGGGCTTTGGCAAAAGGTATTTACAGGGATGGGTTGAGACACTTACCTCAACAAAACAAAACCAGGCAAATATCCTGATGCGGGGATCAGTGTGAAGGGAACGAGGTGACATTGAAAAGGCACGATACACTTTCATTGTGCTACATCTGGGACAGCTGTACCTGCAGGTTTACGCGCAGAGGTGGAGGCCAGGGCCTGTGCTGTGGTCGCTTTGGGTATATTAGTGGTTCATTCATCCTTGGACAAAGGAAAACAACAACAACAACAACAACAACAACAACAACAATAAAAAATAAAAACCTAAAATAAATAAATACAAAAGGAATCGCCCAAAATCTGTCTACACTGAAAAAAGGACTCATTGGGTCAGCTTGAAAAGACGCTTCAATCTATTAAACCTAGATAAATTATTTTAGGGTTTTCTCAACTTAAAATCGAGAAATTAAGTTGAGAAAACCTAAAAAAAAAAAAATATATATATATATAGGTTTGATAATTAAATTGAAGATTTTTTTTTGTTGTTTTTTTTGTGTGAAAGCTGGATCCAACGACTCCAATACAGTGGTTTATTTTGTCAGTGTACCGTTGCCATGACGTCCTCGTTCCTGGTTCCACGTCGTTCTCCTATAAACGCTCTGTGCGTAAAAGTTCACACGGGGCACATGCACAAGGACACCGGGTCCGTATCGGCCTTTCTCTGGGATACATACTCTCTTTTTTTCCCCACCACCGGTATTTTCCGATTAAAGAGGCATAATAGTTTTCAGAATATAGTCCCGGCGCTTAACGCGGAGTTGTGGTGGTGCTGCGCCAGGCCGGGCTGCAGATGCGTCGCAGAGTTTGTGTACCAGGAGTAGTTCGCCAAAAAGGACGGAGCCGCGGCGGCGTTGGTGATGGGAGGGCTGCTGCTGCTGCTGCTGCTGCTGGGGGGTAAACTGGAGCCGACATTGTTCATTCTGTGGTTCTGTGGAAAGTCCCAGACCGAGGATGGGGGGGAGCTGCAGGGAGGGGATTCACTGGAGGCCGCGTGCACCTCCGGGGGGATTTCTCCACTTTTCCACAGCTTCTTGAACTTGGAGCGGCGGTTCTGGAACCAGATTTTCACCTGAAAACAAGTGAAATAGGTTGAGTGCACACAAGCAGAAATTGCCGTGGAGTGGTCGGATAAGCTTTAAAAAAAAAGGGTTAATTTGTTAAACCTATATATCTTTTTTTTTTTTTTGATTTTTTAAAAAAGTTTTCTCTACTTAAAATGTGCATCTTCATTTCTCAATTTCAAGTTGGGAATTATTTTTTTTTTACAAATTTAAGTATTTGTTGATCCCCTTATTAATTTTCAGTGAATGCGACATTTCCCCAGAGGACATGCATTTCAGAAGCAAAGTCAGAATCAGAATCGCTTTTATTTGGCCATGTACATTTCCATGGAGGCCTTTAGGGAATTTGACTTGATATGAGTTGGTGCGTTGTTCGACACAAACAGGCAACATCAAAATATTAAAAATCTGAAGGAAAAAAAATACAGAATATACATAGTGTGCTTGATGCGCTCTATGTACTGTAATTTGATGTGTTCTTTTAAAAAGTGCATATGAATAATATTGGCCTGTAATATAATCCAGACTATACTATTATAATTACCATCATAAGGACTTATTTAAAGACACCCACCTGTGTTTGGGTGAGGCCCATTGATGCCGCCAGCTCAGCCCGCTCAGGTAAAGCCAGGTACTGGGTCTTCTGGAACCTCCTCTGCAGCGCAGCGAGCTGGAAACTGGAATAGATAGTCCGAGGCTTCCTCACCTTCTTGGGCTTTCCATTAACCATCCGGATCTCTGGTTCACTCTCGTCTTTCTCTACAGAAACATTAAATACAACAGATGTAAAACACTCCGCGTAACACACACCGCGCGTAAAAAGTACCCAAGGTGGGCGCACTGGTTAGTTACCTGTCTCTGCAGGAGCGGGAGACGAGCTTGGTCCGTACGAGCTGAATGCTCCGTAAGACGAGTTGAAGCTGATGTCGTACGTTTTCGCGTTGTACGGACCGGAGCCCATGGGGCTGCCGTGGTACTGGTAGGACCCGAGCTGCCCAAACGGAGAGCCGGCGCAGGGCCCCGGCTGCGGGCTGGTGTAGTAGCTGCTGTCGGTGGCCGTGGACACGGGCAGGGTGGGAGACTCCTGCGACTTGTGCAAGCCGTGGTAGCTGCTGGAGGTAGTCAGGTTGGAATGCATGTCAGTGTTTAAAGTCTCAAACACCCCGGTCATCATAGAAGAGCCACCGCTCCAGAAACGCACCGCAGAAGTTCCAGGCGAAACTAAAGAAGTCGGGTTAAAATCTTGGATCAGCAGTTTTTCAGTAGATCGAGAGGCATTCCCGTGAAGTTTAGAAAACACAGAGGCTGTATGTCTCTCTCTCTCAGTGGCCCGTGGGAGTCTGCTGCCCCTCCACACCAGTGTGCGCATTTATGAGAGCTGCAGGTCTGAGACAACCAATGAGTAAGGGCTGCATGAGTGCCTACTCCCCACACCATGTGCATTGAGAGCATTATGTGCATGGGCCTTTCTTATCAGAGCAAAGACTTGTATAGGCCCTTAAAGTCCTTTTCTGCCTTCTATCGATTGCAGGTTGTGACTCATTTAAATGCGTTTCATCCAATTAAAAAAAAAAAAATTATAATAAAAAAAAGACTTGAAATTTAGATTATTTATATAAAACATGAGAAAAAATAAACAATGTATTTTTGTAACCTCTAATTCTTTCACGAATAAAAATAAAAATAAAAATAAAAATGTAAATATTTGTATGAATGTACAAATGAATCTATAAATACACATTTCAATCTAGAAAATATATATGAGATAAAATACAATATCCTTTTCAAGTGCAGTCTCTAAATATGTGATGTGTTCTCTCAATTTAGTCATTCAGATTGCATGGATTAATTTGGTTTCCTCTAAATCATAACTCAAAACTGCACTTTTAAAGTAGTATATGTTTGATGCCACTATTTACTTAAAAAAGAAGAAAAATATAATAATAATAAATAATAAATAAATATGTGTTCAGTGTCCCGGGGAAAAGGTGCAGCGCCCCCTGGTGGTGGAATTAAATCTTGCATATGTGTTGTGCATTAGGTTCTGCATAAGTGACATATTTATATAATGTAATATGTAATGTGTGTGTTATATGAACGGACTTCACATTAAGACACACAAATCATTTTAAATGCAAGGAGGTGTAAACACACGGGCGTGTTAAGGAACAAATATTCATACAGATCCTATTTCAATCCATTGACAATAAACCCCTATGAATATGTTTAGAATGCACTTGTAACATTGCAGCACGTTAAATACATTAGCAGGGTAGTAGTATATATTATTATATTAATTTTACACAAATTTTAATTATATGTCACTAGAAATGCATTCACAGAACGTTCAAAATGGTTGTATTTTATACTTTATTCTACTGAAGTGTACTTGAAGCTGTTCCATTTCAGCAGGGTCAAATATAATATATAATACAACTGAAGTTCAACTTATGTACAATTAAAGTATAATAATTACAAAAAAAAATAATTCTTAAAATAAACGGGCAGAAGTGATACTTTTACACGAAATGTAAATACAATCTAGTGTGTTATTTTTCCAACGTCCAGAAGATGAAATTGATCATCGTATGGAAGAACAGATGTTTTCCTGTGATATATTCAGGAAGCACCTTCCGTCACCGCTAGATGGCAGCACATCCGCTATTTTCAACACCAGGCGCTCGGGCCTATTTTCGCTGCAAACGGTAAAAACAAAAAGACGTGAACTTTTATCTACAGACGACGTCAACTAATTCTTAATTATCTGTTTAAATATCTTAATCACTTTAGTATTTTATATCTACAGTTACTCGGTGTAAATTAGAATAGAATGTGTGGATCCCACTGATTTTGCAGAAGGATTTTCACTCAATAACTGTGCATTTGACGTCATATAGAGCAACACGATGGACCATCAAGTCGTGGAGCGTGGCCCGTCAATCAGCTTTTAAATTCGATGCCAAAATCCTGTCTACGTCCTCCCTCTAGTTGGATGAACCTATGGGCAAGGACCTCATGTGCTGGGATTACACTGGCTGGATGGGGTGATGCCTGTTGTTGATGCTTTGGAGCCACATGGCAGTAAGTCAGATCTGCAGTCCCTGTGGACTAAGCATTCTACAGGTGGATCCACCAGATTTTAGATATTTTTATTTTACTTAATTTAATTTAATCTTATTACTTTTTTTTTTTTTAAATATGTAGCTATGATCATTTTATATTATCAATCAAACGCATCCTTCTAATTATGTCATAGATCATACCTCAAAAAGTCACACACGCGACTTTGGGCTTTAAAAGTCGTTGAAAACCACGTTATTCGTGTTGAAATAAATAATAATCCATAAGGGAACGTTCTTCACGGTCAACGGTACGCGTCACCATGTCGCCGTGCCAGATATGAGATGTATAATTGTGTCATAATCTAATTATATTTATTATTTCCTCCTAATTGAGCCTTTGATTCATGTCCTAGTCATTTGAAAGTTCAGCATTAGTATTTTCATCAGCTGGTTTCAAGTATATTATTCTTATATATGTCTTATATATATGTATATATATATATATGTCTTCTCATAAGTCTTATATATGATGCTTTGGTTCAACTTTAAAGTGTTATATTACCACTACAATACAGTTGTTGGGTTAAAGGGCCTTGCTATTGAGGCCTCGTTGAAATGTGACTATAAAGAATGAATCATCGACATTGTAAGTGAAAAAAACAAGTGTCAAAATCGATGGAGGAGAGCAGGTGGTTCCTCCGGGAACGTGTGATTCATCACTTTCAGACTTCGTGGTGGGAGGTTCATGCAAAGTTTCTACACTTTTACTGTGTTCATGCCACCATCAGACTGCATAACAATGGAGGAAAAAATGAATCCATTCTGAATTTTAAAAAGGATCCAAGATCCAGAGCCGAGCGGAGCCGTAGACCGGACCATCACTTCGATTTCTCTCAACATCACCATGGTCAGTTTAGTCTTTAGTTTAATTCAGAGCTGACTAGTGCATTCTTTGCCATATTTCCATAACGGTCACTGAAATACACCATTATAGCTGCTGCTTATGTTCTGACATGAATCCAGATCTCAGTCCCGTTGTCATGGTGACCGGCTCGATAATTGATTAGTTATCATTTCTATCTTCCTCTCTCCCGTGTTCGCTGACATGAAGATGTTGAGTTCAAGAGGTTTTTGTTACTCTTCTGCGAGTCCCCTACCTTTTTGCACAACAATCAATAAAATTTGAATAGGCTATGTCCTTATTTGTTGCGTAATAAAGGAAAGGTATTGAAAGCTTGAAATTCATTTGAAAGGCGAAAGTCGCAGTTGAGTTTTTCTCGCGCCTTCACTGCATCCACTCACAATTCCACCCCCTGCACAGCCATGCACACTGTCACTTAAACCAGATTTGAAGTGTTTGTGTAGAAAGTTCCCTTCAGTTCCTCCTAGATGTGAGCTGAACACTACATAATAGTACACATTACAGATGACGTCTAAACCTTTTCCAGCGCAGCCACGGAGAACTGTAAACCAAGTGACCTATAAATTGCAGGCACAGAGAACTTTGAGATGTGATAATCTACAGGTCGCAATCCCAATTTTGGACGCATTAAATCAATTGCTAATGGAATTCCTCCCCCTTAGATCAATGGACATTTTTTCAGTGAACTGGGCACGTTCTAGTGTAGTCATGAATAAAGTGCATATGCCTGAATATAGCCTTCACTGCCACTGGTTGAGGCAGGCAACACCACCAACACTACAAATTAAATGATTTGTGATTCAAACACATCTGAGAAGCAGTCATCCTGGAACAGAGCAGAAGAGTCTTAGAAATCAGCATGTGAATTTCAGATGCAATATTTCACTCAAGAGGTAGAGTTCAATAGGAAAAATATTTTTATATTACACCCCTAAGGAGTCTCGACACCCTTGGATCCAGTGCAGGTGCTTGAACACCCTTAAAAGCCACCATTGGAGGGTCCAGGAAGGTGCTGGGAGTAGCTGCTTTCTGAGAAACTAAACCTGCGTCGCTTCACTGGACAATGTAGGTGGATGGAGGACTGGTTCATTCACTCTGTTGCACCTCAACCTGCCGGGGGCCGGGCAGTGCTCTGCTGAAGCAAGGTAGGGAGGAGAGAATCCTGCGCTCGGCTGACTGCAAATAAATGGAGGCTCCACTAGCTTGGTAAGTAAGTCCACAATCATTGTAAGCGGAAGGGCATTGGAAAACCTCATATACAAGGTGAGGCGTGTTGCTGGCGGAAACTGCCTTCTAGTAGAGGAACCATGATGCACATCACCAATATGACCAGCACCGGAGACCGCTTCAGTCCGCCAAAAATGAAAGCTTTGAGACTTGCTGGGCAGAGGGAAAGTAGAAGCTGGGTTGGAGTTAGAATATTTCGGAGCAGCAACATAGGCAGAAGAAACACCACTGATGGAAGCCGACTGAGGCGGTCCAGCACCTGACTGCGCCATCATATTACCTGGCAAGGAACCGGGGCTTAGAGGTAATGTGATGGGCTCCTCAGGCTGGTCCCGGTTTTACCCTATGCACTACGTTAGTTCAGCATGCCTGAGAGAGTCCGAGACATAGCTATGAGCTTGGAAGCAGCACCCAGTTTCTCTCCCCTCAAAGGTTCTGGTTTGACACTAGTGGCTCAGTAAGCCTTCAGACAACCGTCTTTAACGCTTACTTATTCCACCACTACCTGCTCTGCCTTTATACTGTTGTTCTGATTCCTTAGCGGACACACCATTACCAACAGCTAGTTGCAATCAGCACCAAATTATTAACTGGTGTGTCACTTTGCCTGACCAATGCCACATTATTAGTGGATCAGGAAATAACTTACTATGGGAATTGTCTATAAACTGCAATGAAATTTCATTGTCTTATTTTCAAGGGCCTGGGTGCTCTGATGCTCTAGTCACCCCTAGGTTGCTCCAATTCCCACAAGTACATTCACATTTAACACAGACAGAACAAATTACATTTTAGGTTTATTTTGCACAAATGTTCCCGTCTTGTTGAACAGGGAGATTTCATGCATGTTCACAACTGGGAATGAACAGTCCAAGACTTCTCCAATAGTGAAGTTCCAGCCATCATTGGTTCTAGGGAGCAGGAACATCATTTGTCATCAAGCAGCATAATTAATTTAGGAAAATATATAAATAAATGAAACAACACCTCTAACGAGTCTTGAAACCCTTGGATCCAGTGCCTGGAACAGGTGCAGGTGCTTGAACACCCTCATTGGTGGGCTCAGGAAGGTCCTGGGAGTAGCTGCTTTCTGAGTAACGAAAGCTGTGCTGCTGGTAGCCATTGCTGGACTGCACAATCTTGGTGGATGGAGGCGGTGGGAGGATTGGTTCACTCACTCCCTGTTGCACCTCAACCCGCTGGGGGCCGGGCAGAGCCACAAAACGACCTGGCTGAGCAAAGGCAGACCGAGCACCCGAGTTAAAGCCGTCATCTCCGACGTAGGAGCCAGAGCTTCCTACAGCGGGAGGATACGCCGCAGGAGGAGCCTCCCACTCAGTTGAAAAGCTGGCGAATCCAGAGTGCGCTACTGAAGGGAGAGAACCATGTGCTTGGCCGACTGCCTTGGCACCAGAACCTGCTGAGAGAGAGAAGCTGCATCATTAGCCACAGGTAATATATAAAGGTGGAACCATCCACAAACTACATTTATATATGCAACCTTGCATCTTAATACCTTTATATGTTGGCAACGCCATACTACAACCTAACAAACAAATCCAGGAAGTCCTGAAAGACAAAATTTCAATATTTAAAATCATAAAAAATTCATAAAAGCTGGAAAATAACCGGGGCCAACCTCATAACATACCCAAAAAGGAGTCCAAGCGCCATCTCGATTAGATAAGAAGTAGAAACCCAAATAAACTGCAGCAACCCTAGTTTAACAGCAGAAGTAGCAGCCTGTCACATCTGGGTGTTGGAACCTCTGCCATCTGTTTTTATATTGTCGCACCAACTCACAGCTTCATACAAAACATTGGATGCAGCTGCCACACAATCAGCACACAATCACAAACTGCTGTGGCATTTAGGCGACTCAGGCCAGCCGTAAACTTCATGAATACACTGTATACCCTCAATGTCTTATTATACTCTGAGATGCTATTTTATGTGAAAAACAATTGTAATGCATTAGATTTTTATATATGAAATGATCTATCATTTATATTATTTAGATGATTTCACTTCTGGCCCTGCTTTTTCTTACCCTAGTTCTTTCACAAGAGAACATTACCTGACACTGATAGATGGGTCTTCAGTGTCCTTCCTGCCAGAGGTGGAAAATCCGGGTTCAGAAAGTAAAATTCCATTCCGGGATTTTGAGCCAACCGTGTGGATTTGCCGATTAGCATCAACCCAGACGTCCAACCGAAGAGTGGAATCAGCTGGACCAGTGGCTGGAGCGAAAACCTGGCAGGACTTTCTGAACCTGGAGTTTTCCAGCTCTGCTTCCTGCACTACCTTGATAGTATTTAGGAGCTCACAGTTATATTTTGACATTGATGTGTCCAGTATCGGTGTCATTGACCAGGAGGCAGAACCATAGCCTGGTATCGCCAGACCAAATTAACAAATGCGTATTAGTCTGGAACCTCTCAATTCATTTTCGATTTCCAAGGGGTGTTATCAACGGGCTCAGACCAAAATGCCTCTGAACGCAATTGGATAGACCTACAACCAATCAGAGCAACGAAACGTGTGACGTCGCGCTGAGTGAGGTTTTTATTTACATTCAAGGTTTTCACGGTTGCTGTGTTTGCACAAATCTTGTTTATTTTGCAAAACAAACCCATGACGTGATGTGTAATATATCCAGTGAGTGAAGCGGACACGAACACCGTTTTCCGAGTTTGCGTGGAACGCAGCATCACTTCCCGCTTTCTCTCAACTTGGAGCGCTTTCTAATCCACCTGAACCCGAGAGCACGGCCAGCAGCCTTTACCAACGAGAGTTTTCAGTTATTTTTTTATTTTGGATGAAGCGGGGTCGGTTTGGGGGGGCAGTCGGAGCATTTGGTGGGGCCGCCCCCGGCTATCAATAATTTAACCTAATGCTTATTGAATTTATCATCCATTATTCATTGCTGATGTTGGGGGGGTTTGGCAAATGGATTAGCCACAAAGGATTGGAAAATAATTATGTTTTTTTTTATTTTGTAAGTACAAAAAGGCACAAAGCACTTGATGTTTTGAAGTTGATAATTGAAGTTTACCTCCGAAGACCTAACCGAGACCAAACAAGGCCATGTGGGGAAATCTATTATCTATGTACAGTATGTGCTGGTTCTGCAAACATGCAGTCACGACACACAAGGACATCTTCTTTCTCTCTTTATTTCCCTTCTCCCTTGGGCTTCATGCTGACACAAATTCAATCTCGATCACATTTGTCAAGGCAAAAACACATTGACACTTCATGTCTTTGAGTCACTTTGTCACCTACGTCCTTGCAAAGCTCACGATCACACCTGCTTTTCATTTCTATCAGCATTTCACCTGATGAAACTGGAAGGCGGCGAGGAGGAGGACACGTAAGTATAAATACCCCAAGAAAACACATGTAAACATCCTCTGCATGGAATATTCTTTATGCATTGAACATTTTCTTTATTGCAATTTAAGGTTGTTCACTCGTCTTCGTCCTCAGTGCTCCTGGTGAAGCTTCGTGTCGATGGTCCAGTTTTAATGAACCTTAGTGGTTTCCTCTGGTTGTTTCCAGGCTCAAGCTGAATAGTTAACTCTTTGAATAAACTGAGTACATTACTATATGGAAAAAATATTTTTAATTTAAACTGTAGAAATCTAGAACTCCCGGGTGTTTTAAATAAATGATGTAGATTAAAGATCAGGTGTTTCCTATTTGAATTATAACACAGTAAATAGTATTAGTTCCCCTACAATGAAACTAAACAAGAACATTACATATACTTAAATCCAGCATATGATCGCCTTGTTGGAGATTTGGGAAAATATTTTCTGTCCAGACAGAAAGGCTTGGTGCTCCAGTTTTGCTTCAACCAAAAGCTCATTTGCTGCATGATCATTTTGGCTTCCCAATAGTGAGGAGAGTTGTTATAATTCTGCAGCAGACACAGGAGGAAATCGCCTGTCACCACTGCATCTGTATGGAGACACATTCAATCAGGCTTATAAACGGGCAGCAAAGCTCTTCAGACTGTACAGAATGACAATCCTTGCAAAACCAGTGCAAAGGATTGTATATAACAGTATGTTGAATATACACTTTTGAGAAAATAAAAGACTGCAGTTGATTGAGAAACCAGTACACTACATTCACTGTAGCACCCACACTGTGCCAGGTCATAACAGTTATCGAATGTTTGGTTTGAACTAAAGCCAAATACTTATTCTGTAATAATACCACTCTGAGATCCCGTCTGCTTCCATTAGAGGGAACCCAAACGAGCTCCCGGCAAAGGACGCTTTCTTAGGGTGGATACCTGAACACCCCACCAACATGCAAACCGTGCAGTATTGGGTGATGTGCATGCATCTCAGAGCAATAAATCTCAAGCAACTGACCATATACCATGAGATTTGGGATCTTGTGAGGTTAATAGAACAATCATTTACTCTTGCTTCTCTGTAGTTTTGTGTTGTGCTGACAGGAACTCTGTGATTTGGCAAATCAGTCATCTAGGGAATGACATCGATCCCAAGAGTGAGGAGATCAATACACCGTGATCATCTTTGGTCGTCCAATCTGCTCTGTTTGTCTGTTTGGAATCTGTGGAATGTCTGATTCCCGCGACTGTCCCTTGGCTCTTGTCCCAGGACGGCTCGGCGGCCGCTGGCCGCTGAATGGACACAAATCTCTCCATTGCTTTGTCCATTGCCAAAACCTTTTGTTTTGGCAATGGACAAAGGGTCAGAAACTTCTGTGTCAAGAACATGGTCCCTCAGCATCAGACTGGTTCTCACCTCTTTAAAAAAGGACATTTCTAGCAAGAATCAAGCTTAAACTTCAACCACTTAATGCTTGTGAAAATTCCACTTTTTGTTACGTACTCGTGGTTAGAAAAGCTCTACACGGCGGCCAATGGGAAGAAGAAGAAACCAAGTCATTCTGAGTGCAAAGTGTGCAAAATCAATTTTAAAAAGCGATTTATTGTTATATCACACAAAAAAGCAGAAACCCAGAAGTCATTCCTTCAAGTCAAGCCACGCAGTTCTTTAAGTTGTGGAGTCGAAAACAGGGGGAATTTCCCCCAGATCTCTCGGCCTGAGAAAGAATTCAGCGAGGTCCGCGAGGTCCCCGCTCCTTTCATTGTTGGTCGGCGGGCGCACCCCCCACCCGGGAGCCGTAAACGGGAGCAGTCCTTTGTCAGCAGCCGCAGAGTAGATTTACTGCGACAGCTCTCCCCACAAAGGGCCGCGGCACTGTCACAACAGGACCGGGATCAGCCGCTCGGCCTTTCACACCGAGACTTAACACCGCCCTTCACGCTGCCACCGACGCAGACACAGCTCCCAAAAAGTCACCGCTCATTCATGAGTTTCACTGTAAAACTTCTGGAGTCTGGAGGGTTGTGTCTGTGTGGTGGGCTCTGCATTTAAGAGCGAGACCAATTGCACTAAAATGTAGTTCAGCAATTGAATGATCATGGTCATGTTTTGTGATAAAAGGAGCCCGAGTTTTAATATTGAGGAGATGGGAGCCTGTTGACCTTTTGAATATGATTTAGGGAACATTCACATGTAAATTATTATTTCTCCAAATACTTTTTCCCAATCTCATGGAAAGATGCCGCCCTGTATGGTCATGGTTCTGTTGCATTTTAACGTTCATGATCGCAAAAAGTAGTGAATCGGGAGGATTGTTATTGTTATTGTTGTCAGGGCAAAGCTATAGACGAGGATCAGAGCCACATGATGCCATGGGAAAAATGCACTTGAGTTCTGAGATTCATCCCAGAATAAAGCCCGAATTGTAAGATTAAAGGCAGAATTCTGGCTTTTCTTTCTTCTGAGAACTCAATTCTGTGAATAACGTAAAAATCGTGAGATTAAAGTTATTTCGTTAGTTGGATAAAAGTGAGAAGACCTTTTTCTTCAGAACTAAATGTTTTTTCACGTGGCCTCTGATCCTAATCCTCTACAATAGCCCAAGTCTTAATCAAATTAGATTATTCAAGTGAAAACAAAAAGATATATAAAAAGTTGGCAGAAGATTAAACTCACAAGACAAATGGTAGGAGATGCTCCGGGGGAGGGGCGTGGGGGGGAAATCTGTCTTATCACATTTCTTCGCTCTGACCCACATGGTTTAATTCGGAACAACAGCTGGCTCAATGTCTGTGTCTGTATCGCTTTCCCTCTCCTCTCTGATCGCTCGTGGCTTCGGTTTCCTTTTCAAGTCGCAGTAACGATAACTTTATTACGCTGAAACCCAAGGAGCCGGCACTATAACTTTACCAGCGGTTTTGGTTACAGCTCTTCTCAAATTCTGTTGTTTTAGCGTTGAAATGCAAGTCTTTCACATGCCGTGGTTAAACGATAACTGATAAAACGAAATGATGATTGTAATTTTAAAAGATAGATAAGGCCTAATAAACACCTGATCCCCACCCGCTCACCACAGTGATAACCAAGTTGTGACAAACAGTGAATATCTTCTGGTTGGATGAAGGCCTCGCACCCTTTTAGGAGGGTGAATTGAGACTTTTTGAGAATTTAAGGTAAACCGCTAGAGGCACAACAGCGGGTTTGTAATATTGTTATTGGTAAACTTTTAACAAATAAATAAATAATAAAATCTGACCTAGTTGCTCGGTGTGCAATCCCATTATGAAAGTGTGAAAGTACTAGACTTAAAGGTACAATATGTAACTTTTCTCCTTTTCTCTAAAAACGACTAGACCTACAGTGGTGTGAAAAAGATTTCTTATTTTTTTGCATGTTTGTCACACTTAAATGTTTCAGATCATCAAACAAATTTAAATATTAGTCAAAGACAACACAAGTAAACACAAAATGCAGTTTTTAAATGAAGGTTTTTATTATTAAAAGAGAAAAAAAATCCAAACCTACATGGCCCTGTGTGAAAAAGTGATTGCCCCCTAAACCTAATAACTGGTTGGGCCACCCTTAGCAGCAACAACTGCAATCAAGCGTTTGCGATAACTTGCAATGAGTCTTTTACAGCGCTGTGGAGGAATTTTGGCCCACTCATCTTTACAGAATTGTTGTAATTCAGCCACATTGGAGGGTTTTCGAGCATGAACTGCCTTTTTAAAGTCATGCCACAGCATCTCAATAGGATTCAGGTCAGGACTAAGTCAAAGTCTCAATTTTGTTTTTCTTCAGCCATTCAGAGGTGGACTTGCTGGTGTGTTTTGGATCATTGTCCTGCTGCAGAACCCAAGTTCGCTTCAGCTTGAGGTCACGAACAGATGTTCGGACATTCTCCTTCAGGAATTTTTGGTAGACAGCAGAATTCATGGTTCC
>OMKR01073730.1:0-17378 GCA_900302355.1 Cyttopsis rosea
ATGGACTTGACAGAAATGTAATATAATATTCATAAGTATGTATTAACTAGTGTCTAATCCCATGAAAATAAGAATCGTTGTGTTTTCCTTACCTTAGAATGAGCCGTTTATATCTCCATGGGGAGCGGGTCGCCTTCCACGGAGGCCGCCATGTCGCACCGCCATGTTTCTACAGTAGCCCAGGACGGACAAACCAAACACTGACTCTGACACTGACTTTCGCGGCCACAGTAGCTTCTCCTACACACTTGGAAGGGGAGGGTGAGGGGAGGGGTATTCAGTTGGTTGCAATCTGAACCTGAACCTTACCGCTTTAAGAATTCGATTAAATTAGACACTGGAATTGCAAAAGTAAACTGAGATCTGTTGATCTTTATTCTGAGGACGGATCCTCCTGTTACGTCCAAAACCGGTGCTGGTCACACATTTATTGATTCCTATTTCTGTTCTACAAGACTTGTTGGAAGTTATTTAGCTCTATGGCAAACTAGCATTTCCAATGGCGTTTGTGATCCTTTGTCTTCAGGGAAAGGTCCCACCTGAGCTCCACACATTGTCAGGACTGGCCTCCTTTGGTCTGTCATGCGTTTGGAGCCAGACACTGGGGACAGGGAAGCCTACGGCTTTTCCTGACAAGAATAAGAAAGACAAAACAGGCACTCCAGATGGTATTTATTGGTAAAAATATATATATCTGTATCACTTGGTGATGTTGAATCCAACCCGGAATTTGTATCGTTCATATTTGTCCTATATGATTAAAAACACACGAGAAGCAGAGATTATGATGCTTTAAAATCTCTTCCTCTTTTGGCTTTTCGTCACATTTTCATTATCCTTCCATCCCTTCCCCTCCTCTAACACCCCCATCAGACATTTCTCCGGCTACAGCGTTCAATCCGTTCACTGTACCATTTCTCAATCCATTTCCCTCTATCTCTTAATCCATCACGTTTTTTTTCCCCCTATCCATCCATCCATCCATCCATTCTACCTCACGCTCATTCATCTCACTCCTAAATCTTTCCATTTGCCATTCCTCTACCATCCTCCTCTTTCTTCTTCCAGTTGAGTGCCCCTGTGTGTCGCTGCGCTGCCAGTGGGAGGCTGTGCACTCAGTCGGTCCCTCCGAACAGCAGCCTCTTCTATTATTAATCATAATAGGACCCTTACTTTTTGCGGATGAACAATGTTAGCATCTCTAATCAGCCAAGGGAGACTCGGGGAGGGAGCCTTCATTCACACATTTGGCCTCATAGTTCTTGAAAAAATAAACAATAGGACACTGTAGAGAAAACCGAGGCTCCGGATTGGCTCTGGCTGTTGTTGTTCTCATCGGGTAATATTGTAGTCCCCATGTAAAGTGTTATGAAACCAAAACACTTTAGTTTATTCATGCGCTTGGTATTGCTTTTTGGCTCGCCAAGAAAGAAGGTGTAGGTGGGCCAGCATCTGTGGGGAAACTCTGAGGACCGGCTCCCCTGGAAGTCTAGGTTTCAGCTGACAGATGTCAAAGATGAGCTGGAACAACGACCTCGGGCCAGGAGCTAATTGGACCTCTTCCAGCGCTCCCGCCGCGGTCAGCGCCGTAATGGCCGTCGCATTTAGAATCGCTGCTGTCCCAAGCACTGCTCATGTTAGTCACATGGGTAAGCCGTCTCTCATTTCATTTTTTGCGTTTTTTGTTTTGGCCCTTGTGTTCACGCCAAATAAATCCAAATCTTTGGTCTTTCGGTGTGAAATGTGTTATCATCTTGATACTCAATGGTGCATATGATATAATGTTATGATTTATGACGATAAGGTTAGCTTAGTATTTAAATAAAAATGTAAATAATACTGCAACATGATAAATGGGCGTTCACTCAAGTAATGGAGCACCTTTGGTTTCAATGCAGTTTTTTATGCTCAACATGTAGTTAATATACAAAACATATTTAATGTACGCAAACAGTGTGGTACCTTTACATTTTTTGTTGTTGTCAGAAGACCTCATTACAATAAGCATCTCTCTTATTTTTTTTATTTCTAGGTTCATCACGCTATTATATAATTATCAATCGATATTGAGCAATTTACTTTAAAGGTGGAGTGTGTAGAATTTAGCAGCCACTAGTGGTGAGGTTGCAGATTGCAACCAACTGAATTCCCCTCCGCTTCCAAGCGTGTAGGAGAATCTACGGTGGCCGCGAAACTCGCGAAAAACACGAAAGTCCCTCTCTAGAGCCAGTGTTTGGTTTGTCCATTATGGGTTACTGTAGAAACATGGCGGTGCAACATGGCGGCCTCCATGGAAGGGGCTCCAGCCCCCATGGAGATTTATAAACGGCTCTTTCTAAGGTAACGAAAACAAAACAATTCTTATTTTCATGGGATTATACAGTAATTAATACATATTTATGAATATTATATTCCATTTCTGCCAAGTCCGTTCCGCAAAATGCCACAAATTCTACACACTGCACCTTTAAGAGGAAGATGGAGTGAATTGAGAGTGACTATGCATACATCATGCACTTACCACTCATAAACATTGGTAGAAGTGAGATTGAGGAGAAAAGCCTCTGAACTACCTACAGTTGTTCTCACCAGTGGCAGATTTCCCATGGATTATTTATATGATGGTTTATATAAGGCAAAGGCTGCCCCTGAGATGCTAAGCTCTTTCATCATCATACATGTAGAACGCTGCTACGGCAGTATGGGTCGATGACACATCTAAAATAAAGACACACTTTGTCGCTGCAGGGGTGTGCTTTTCTCTTCTTCGCTCTCCGTCTGTTTGTCTCACACAATAGTTTGACGTCTAATATGGTAATGAACCCGCACCAAATTACAGCCCTGTCTGTGATGTCTCAAATAAATGCTGGCACTGTAATTAACATGGTCGGTGCCTTGCCCAGGAACCAGATGAGGCAGTCCATGTTTTTTTGGTAGTATTAGGCACATTCGGTCATTACAAAACTGCTGAAGCCTATGTTATTTGGAGGAACATAAAGATTTTATGAAGTGGTGATGAAAACTGTTGCAAGGAACCTGATTATATGTGATTATCTGCCATCTTCAGTTGTCTTCTACCCGTGACCTTATTACATTTCCATCTTATTGTCACCGCCGTCATGTCTTAATGATAGAGCTTTCCCAGCATCTCTGTATGTGCCGAAGCCACAGCAGGAAAAAAACAACAACATGGAAAGCCTCATGTTAATACTCTGATCTTTTTTTGGAAATTGGGTGCATCAGTTTCCTCCCTGTTGAATTATTCATCTCCAGACCACATTGGTGTGCACTCTCTCCTCTGAGGACGACGTCGGCCGGACCGCAGCCGAGCGGCTTATTAGAACCGGAGTGTTCTACCTCTGATGGAGCTTGGATGAGTCACCGCCTCGTGGCGCGACTGTTTATTAGGTGTTTTTCTCACAGTTTACCTTTGTACTGCGGGCGGCTGCCCATTCATACATCTCACCAATGAGTTATGTTTGGCTGCACGCCTGCCGCCGTATACCTCACTTCCAGCTCTTTGATGTGAACCTTATTACCGTGTAGATCAATGTTTTGCTAAACCCGAAGTGGCTTAGTGTGGTTCAGCAAGGGTAGCTGTCCCACTGGGAGTTGATCATAGAGCCAACCTGCAAACACTCAGGCTTTAAATGTTAATAGTACATTATTATGACGATGCCAAGTTGTGTTATGTGTATGTTACATGCAACGCGTTTATGGAAGAATTTATTTCATGCAAATGATTAATGACTCCCTGAAGCTACAGCAAATGCAGCTTTGCTGAAAACGTTCCACGGTTGAAAGTTGAAAGAGTACAGTCATGTCTGAGACAGATGTAAAAGGATCCAAAATCAGCCGCACGGCAGCTTCTGTTTTGTTGGCGTCGTCCCAGTCGGCCCCGTTTGAACATTCTTACCATAGAACATCAATGGGGGCGTTAAAATAGTCACGCAGCTGAAGGTGTATTTATACAAGCAGTTCTATTCTTGGAGACTAAAATAGGATTTGAAAATGATGGGTTTCATCTGTTTTCTGGAAAGAGACACCTTAGATATGCAGTTATAGATAGCAGCTATCAAATTAGAGGCCACCAAGACTCTCATCCTGCTATCTTTCATTATTCATGGTTTCATCCATTGACGATTTGCAGCATCGTGTTAGTCCCAGTTTGTGGCATACTCAAGTAGAAAGTCCAAGGTACGTAATCAACACTTCGCGCCCCCTTAGTGGGCAGGTGTGAATGTGCTTGGATCTACATGAAAAGGTTAATTCTTAATTAAGCATCTAGACGAGCGCCGGAGGATAAGCCCTGTCGACTAATCCGTACTACCCAACTCGGTGCTGTGGTGACTCCCGCCTGCAGTGGGATTTCATTTTCATCCTCCTCCTTCCCGCCTAGCTCCAGATGGTTGTCCAGTCAATAGATAACGCAATATTAAATGTTACTGAGGCACTTCTGCCGGTGGACACAGAGAAACGTTCATTATTCCTGCTGCAGTGCCTGATGATATACTGTACCTCACATCGTGCGGGCTGGAGAATTGATTTGTTCTCCACTTTCAATAACCTTTTTGTGCTCAGATGACATATGACGAGATTTAAGTGGTCATCACATCTGCTCTCCTCACCCTTTCTGGTCTTCTCCTCTCCTTTCTTCTCTTTACCTTTCTTCTTAACTCCCCCTTCTTAGCTCCCCCTATTCGCTCTACACATTTTTCATTTCCAGTACATGACAATCGCTGATCCACCGCCCCAATAGATACACCTACACCTATTTTGTTAAGTTGACAGTAGGATTACGCTGTATTCCGGCGCTGCAGTAGCACCACAAAGCGATGATGATACCTTGCCGGTGCAGGATTGTGGCAAGCAAGATTCAAGTATTGCAATACCTAAAGGTGGACCTATAGACGGATGTATTCGTCGTATGTTTATCCGACATGTTTCAAAGATCCATCAGACCAGGAGAGGGCGCTGTGACTCTGCCCTGTCACTTTCATGATGGACACATTCAGAAGTGAAGGTGCTGATTTACTGTAGGGTCTCTCTTGCAAGCAAATATTCAAAATAAATCGTTTTACTGACCTTTACATTAGAACCTTTTCTGCGGATCCCAAACAGGTCATTTTGAATAGGTCAGTGCTTCGGCTTCAGTCAGCGTCAACGCAAGATTGCCATTCGCCATTTCACCGAAAGTTGACTCAAAACTGTGTTATTGACCTTTGCAGTAAACCCTTTTCTGGAGTCTGTAAATAGATGATTTTAAATAGATTGTTGTCAGTCAGTTACAATTTTCAATTGCACTGAATGCTGACATTGGGGTTTGACATTTCTCTGGGAGCTTAAACTCGAGTCAAGTTGGTCCTGGTCTGTCTCTGGATCCATGGATTTGCTGTGCATTGATTGTGTAGCACAAAGATGAGCCCTTTTCAGCCACTTTAGAACCACCCATCAAGGATCTGCAGGGGACACCGCGGCGAGATAACATAGCAACGAGAATCTATTAGAACCGAAATAGATCTTTCTCCTTCTGGAACTACAATCCCGTAGAGTGCATTATCCCTCTGTACCGCAACTCCTCGCCACAACCCCTTTCACAAGCGAGACTGGTGCAACTAATTATGAAGTTGGCTGATACTTTGAAAAAGCGTCTCCATAATTAGACCATTAGACCATTATGAGATGAGTCACTCACAATTTTAAATGTGCGGTAGACAGTAGCTTAAAAAACAATGTTGCTTGATTGATGCACACTCACTTTCTTTGCTATGTGTCAAGTTAGAAATATACCTTTGGCTAATTGAGAGTTTCATTCTGTTCATTTGTTCTGTCAAAGTTGTATTTGACATTTGGGTCCAACAGACCTTAAAGGTCCCATGTCCTGCTCCTTTTCAACAAGTTAATATAAGTGTCTGAGGTCCCCACAACATGTCTTTGAAGTGTTTTGCTGAAAATACCACTCGGATTATTCATTTTAGCCGTTCTAACCTGTGTCTCTATTCTTCCAGGCTCTGACAGGCTGATTCAATGTGTGTGTGCCACGCCCACCCCGGAACTGTTTCTCTCTTCTGTATGAAGAAGATAATCATTCACTATTTCCACCTTATCAGTCCACAAAAATCGGTTTCTGAACAAATTTGATGCGAGAAATAGGCAATACAGTTGCTGAATCGTCACTCATATTACATCTACAATGCCTAATTTAAATGTTTGTTCCAACTTTGCCCGCAGAGCCCGCGGAGCAGCGTGGACCGCACCACGGTGTCGCACCGCACTGCGGGCTCCAGCAGCTCCACTTGTCAGCACTCCAGCCGTGGGTGGAGTTACTCAGATGGGGGGGGGCCGGTTCTAATTCTAATGTGTCACACGTGACAGCAAACTTGAACAGCGTGTTTCAGCACCTTTCTTTCAACCGAGGCAGAGCAATTATAAACAAAAAACTCACTGCGTCGTCTTTTTTCACAGTTTGCGTGTTAGTAGGCACATCAGAGACCTAAACGAACATGCACAAGCACTGAAAAAGTGAGTTTTTTATAATATGTCCATATGTTAATGTATGAAAGAGACAGCGAGGAGATCCACCAAACCGGTGTTGTTGTCCAGACTATGTAACGTAGGGGAGGCAAGGTGGTGAAGTGAAAGTTAGAAGTGCAGAGACACTGAGCACCATGTGGCAGACTGAACAACATCCCTTTTCATCTGTTGTGTCAGCTTTAATATCCTGAGCCGCTAAGGAGAGCTTATGAAAGGCTACAGTATGTGCACGGCTGCCTGCGGAGGCTCCCAGGGGCCTGGGAGGCACATGACCACGCACCGCACCTCCTCGGCAGCAGCCAACAGCCAACAACACGCGCCACAAACTCTTTTCACCTTTTGTAGTTTGGAACTGTCTGTTAAGGAGACCGCTCGGCCAAGTTTTGTCTCGAGTACCATTTTCGTATTAATCACTCAGGTGTGTGTAGATGTTCAACCAATGGTTTCAATTGGCTCGGGATCGACGTGATGACTTTAATTTATGACGGCCATCGTGTTAAATCTGCTCATGGCCCCACACGACCTCTCTCACCAACTAATGCCAAAATATGAAAATGCAATAAATGACATGCTGACAGAGTGGCTCAGCTTATTTCCACATGCTTCAAAGCACAATTTCCCTTTGAATATTCAGTCCAGTGAAATATTTGTTTGGTGCCCTGCCTCCCCTACGCACTGTCCAAATAGTCGGGTTTGTGTGTATTTCCTGTTCAATCAGGCCTATGGAAAAATATTTATAATGTATACAGGCAGCCATAGGCAGTGCGTTCATAGTGATACAGTGTAAATATTTTGGAATAATGAACCTCCTTATTTAAGGGGGAGCCCGCCACCTTCACAATTTCACACCATTGAAGAAATCAGAGCTTTTCCTTCTGTAACGCACACGAAGGCCTCTGAATGGGGAAGATTCTGCTTTCAGCGCCGCCATTATATATTTTTCTAAAACAAACCAGGTGTGTACCAAAGGGCTGTACAACAATGGTGGAAGAATTTGATTTATTTTCAAAAAAGAACTGAAAAGATAAATGATGACCTGCCCGCTTCACAAATCTCTCCTCAGATTTCCGCCTGTTTCGTCAGTGTTCAGTGTTTCTCTCCAGACCTTGCACTTTTCCTGATTTATACCTAAGGAGCCAATTTCCTGCCCCTCCAAAGTGGAGCTGTGAATAAATAATCCTTTCCTCTGCTCTGTCCGCACCACGCCTTTGTGCGTGCCACACTCCTCCTTTAGCGTCAAATACACCAACCTATCTGAATCTCCTCTTCTCCCTTTCCTCTCCATCTGCTCCTGGCCCTACTGTTTACCCAGCTCAGGCTGGAAATGCATTATTCATTGTATACGGACCTCATTTACACAATCACCAGATTGCTAACGGGAGGAGCCAGTCTGTTCCATTGACGCCTTAAACTTAAGTCGTTGTCCAATATGTTTGCACTGCATCGTTTCATCATGAAACGATGAGTTCCAACAATGAACCGACTGACTATGATCATGAATCATGATTATATAGTGGTTTTAAATTATTGCAATTATCACATATTGTGATTGATGTGGAAAAAAGATCATGCTTTTGCTGTTTATGTATTGACAATAAGACAGGATGGGAAAGTGGAAAAAAGAAACAGCTCCTTGAGCTGTTTTTCTGGGGAATGCATAGCAGCGCTTTGAATTATCCTGCATTTTGTTTACAGTACCCTTCACGAGGAGGCTCCACGGCGTTGTGTGTTTTCCACTGACCTAGTGTTTTTCTAAGCGGCGTGCTGGTATCAGTGGCGGTCTGGAGGTGTTATCACAGAGGGATCTCTGTTCCCCCGTTCTGCGAGTCTTCCTGTCTGTCAATTTCCTTCTTTGCAAAGACAAAAGTGGAGCCAGCGTCCCTTTGGGGATGGAGCCCTATTCTTACATTGATGTGATTAAAGGTTCTCTGTCTGTGGCGGGGCCTGTTTGAATGTCACACACATGCCGCTGTCGCTCACATTAATTAAATTGTCAGAAAGACAGGAGCAGGGGCACGGCGGAGCTCCGAGACTGACGTGCTCCCCGCCGTGCTCCGTCCAAAGAGTGGCAGTCTGGGACGCCTGCAGTAGCTGTGTGGAAGCTGTAACCAGTTGTTTTACTGGTGGGTGGGTGGTTAGGTTAACTAGGTTCTTTGTTGGCTATTTTTATTGGTTTAGTGTTAATAAGTAAGATAGGTCTGTATGCTTTTATTTATAGTTAAATAGTTTGGTTTGTCACTTTTCTCTGTTGGATGAAGTATAAGCACGTTCTAGGTATAATAACAGCATTTGTGACATTTTTTTAAATATAAATAAAATAATTAAAATATATAATTATATAGTTATTATTTGCAGTATTGCATTTAATTGTGAGGGAAAAACTATAATATATATATATAAAATAACATATATCAATAATATACTATAATAATCTACAATATATCAATAAAATAATAAAAATGATTATAAATAAATAAAATAAAATAAAAAAGTAACCCAAGGGTTGAGACACGTTTGGTAGAATGTCATTAGAAACACTCAATAAAATGCCTAAAAATGATTTTCGAATGGGGAGATCACCGATTATGCTCATTGGATTAATTACGTGCTTATCCACTCATTTACTCTGAGTGCAGTTAAAATAATGCGGACATCCCTGGAGCTTCGGATCGGTAATTGTTTTGTTTTGTTTTTGTTTCTGATTCCATGGTTTAAAGGTACAATATGTAACTTTTCTGCCTTAAAATTTCTAAAAATGACTAGACCTACTAGTATATGTTATATATTTTGTTGAGTTGTGTACTTACATTATCCCAAATGTTTCCAACAACTTTCAGAGAAATCCGTAATTTTAATGTTGGTAACGGAGCATTTCATTAGGTCTGACCAGACTCGAAAGTAATTTATTTTTTCAAAACTTTTTTTCGACTCCACTATTGTTTGTGTTGCTCTACTATTACTCTACAAACTATTGTTTGATGGAGCACGATTATTTATTGCTGTTTGCTGCGCGTTCCGTCGCAGAAGCAGTCCCCGCAAAGCGCACGCGTGACAAATGAAGACGACAACTCCCATGATCCCACGCTACTACTACGTCATCAGACTCCATCTTTTTATTATTGTTTTGATTGAGAGAGCCCTAGCAGCAGGGATGACATATTCTACCTTTAATTTGTTGTTGTCAAGTTAAAGGATTCCAACTATTATAAATGCTGCGACCCAGGCCTCTCCCCTCCAATAGCAGTCTGTGACTTCCAACATAGTGCAAATGTTTTAGAGGTGAGCGCCAGTCAGTGAGTTGGATGCAAAACAAAGACTGCATTCCTTTTTTCATTCAATAACTTATGGAAGCAGCAGTGATGTAATATCGCCAATTTAGTTGTATACCAGCCCTTGTCAGACTCAATAAATGGGGATGAGGGGGGGACCAGAATAGGTCCTCTGTGTCTATGTAGGCTTGAATGGACTTTAATCAAGGAAGGCGACAACCTCAGCAAGGCAGGTGATAATAATAATAATAATAAAATAACAACAAGTCAGTCACATGTTACAGAGTAAGACATTCAACAGATATTCAATAGACACACTAGTTCATCACAAACATCACGTCACATCACAAGCGTCAAAATCTGCAAATACAACTTAGAAATTCTCCACAGGAATCAGTGCAGCTGTAATATAAACTTTCCTTGCATGTCATGCCAGGAATAAAACGCGCAGTGCCAAAAAAAACCATTCTTCCCTAATTCTGTGTCTGTACGGGGAACTTCTTGAGCCAACCAGCCTTGTGACCTGGTGTCATGGTTATTAGATTTGAGCTCGATTACAGATGTTATACAGAGGATATCCAGGCGATTTTGATAGCAAGGCTGTATAGGCTGTAAGGCTTGTCTATACAAGGTAACAGTCAGGCGTCTGGATCTTTTATACTAAAATATAAATACAATGATTAAGTGAGTATGTGATTTGAAAGAGATGCACTTAAGATGGCTGTGATTTGGCACAGGGCTAGCACATGGGTACGATCGAGCATAATCCTTCCATAAAACCACTGGAAATGAGTAACAATCTCAAGCCTTAACAAATGGAATGTTTATTAACCCTGCGGCATGGCTGTGATTAGGATGTTTGTGGCGAATGACTAAGTGTTTGACTGGCGTCTAGAACTTGTTTAACCAGCTGCCTGTGATACATGACACAGAGAGAAAGAGAGGGAGAACTGGTGTTGCAGGGATCATTCCCACTGAATTGCAATCATGCTTCCTTAAAAATTAGCAAAATCCCTGATGTATGATCACTGTATATCACTTTTCACTTTTTATATCATTTTTTTTGCTGTGCTCATGAATTCAGTGTCTAGTTAAGTTTGAGATGAAGGAGAGAAAAAACAGGGTGTGTGTTGTCATAGCCGTGATGTGGGAGTGGGGAGATGGAGCCTGTGTGTGAGGAGGTTCTATGGAGGACTGGAATGGTCAGTAGACTCCAGCCCTGCTCTGTTTGTAAAGGAGGCGTGTGAGCCGAGACGGAGGGGGGTGGAACTTACAGGACAGCCAAGGCTCTCACATACACTCGCAGACACACACACAAATACAGACAAACACACACGCGCGTATTCGCACACACGTGCTCGCTCAGCGCGTGTGTGACACAAGTGCTGGCTCGGTGCAGTGCTGAGTTGACTGCCTCTCTGCTCTCCAGTCGCCAGTATGCCGCACAGAAAGAGGAGTTTCACTTTTGGAGCCTATGGAGGGTAAGAGGGACTCACTTTGATCTTTACACTGGCCTCTCAGACTGATGCACCTGATCTGTGTGTGTGTGTGTGTGTGTGTGTGTTTTACTATACTTGTGAGGACCGGTCTCCAAATTGACTATTTCTTTGGTTTAGAAGTGCACCTGAAACATGGGTCCTGACTTACAGTACCAGGTGTATTTACTCGGACCTCACTTTGATACCAGTACAAGAATCTGTGTGTGTGTGTGTGTGTGTGTGTGTGTGTGTGTTTCTCTGTGTGTCTACATGTGATGTATCTTTCTTTATGTGGCGGAACCAAAGGAAACAGTTTGTGTCCCTGTGTTGTGCTTTGTGTTTGTAGCATAACGACTGTTACGCTCCAACATCTATCAGCGTGTTAAATCTGATCATGCTCTGGGGAGCTATGTCCTCTAACCCATCTGTGAAGTCAGAGAGAGAGAGAGAGAGAGAGAGAGAGAGAGAGAGAGAGAGAGAGAGTGAGTGTGAGTGTCACCGGGGAAGGAGAATAGAAAAGTATTTCATTCCCATGTATAAAATATAGCCAAGTTATCGCCAGCAGTGACACTCGGGCCCTGTCAGATGGGAGGGCATGACGGATTTGAATTGGATTTGGAATTTCTGCTCACCTCCCTTTATCACACACACGCACGTACGTACGCACACACACACGCGCGCACACACACACACACACACACACATAGAAAACTCAATCAGGAGTGTTTGCTCATCCCATCAAACAGGATTTGTATAAGGTTGGCTTGTGTAGATCATGTCTTTTTATAGTGTGTGTTTAGCGTCTGTGTGTGCTTGTAGCTGTATTTATGTTTACACGTGTAGCTGATGTGTGTGTAGATCTACCATTGGGATTAACTATCTGATAGGGCTCAATAGTACGGAATATAACCTACTGTATGTATTCATTTGAATTCCAAATAGATGTGGCACTGCAGTATTCTGCTTTCCCGTGTTGTATGATGATACTTTTATCTAATTGTATAATTCTTATAGAAGAGGCAGGTGATTTACAGACATCCTCGCTGTACAGTACGTGCTCTGCTTTCCAGTTAGTGGATCCTCTTCAGCAGATAGACACGCAACAAAGAACTCTCTCCTCAACAATTGCCCTCAGACTACATCTGACTACCTTCGCTCAAGGACACTTTAGGAAGAGTAATGGGGTAGTGTGTGTGTGTGGGTATGTAATGTACATAGCAGGATGTGTGAGATTCCTAGAACATCTAGAAGATAGTCTTTTTTCATCGCAGCATTGGCCTTGTACACTGTACTTGGCGTTTCGGTGGGTCATCATGGCTCACATCCGCAGGTGCTCTCTGCTACGCAATGCAGAGACACCTCGGTTCACCTCCGTTTTGTAATTCCTTCCTAATTTGACACTATATACACTTTGTTATGCATCAGGATTTTTAGTTTTGTATGTAGACTCTGTTGCTCTGATTCTCACCAAAACCTTTCTGTGGAAAAGCTGAGACTGAGCTTCCATATTCTGATCTCTCTGTGTGGTAGGGCTGGATGATATATCGTTATAGTATCGTTATAATATCAATATTGTGATATGAATCTTGATATCGACTGGGATTTTGTTCTAGCTGTTACAATCAATGCCTCTACCATCATCATCATCATAATATATGCATTCCTATCAATCATATGCATTCATATGCAATCATAATATCTGCATTACCGATGACGGTTTCTCAAATATTACCAACAACACTACCCCGAAACATCGTCAAATTATCGATATCAAGTTATTCCTAAAAAAAATCACATTTTGTGATATTTAATTCTGTACGTTTTTACACATTACTGGCCCAACAAGGCATACAGTATATAGCTGTGTTGGTTATTCGTGCATGGCCTCCTTCGTGCCGTGCTGTTTGGCTTACAAGGGATACTCTTCATAAACCATTAATGGAGAGCATGAAATAATTACAGAGCAAGAGCCCAATTCTTAGTCACAGATAGAAACACTGTCGCTAATCAGGGCCTCCACAATAGGACCCCCGGGCAGCCCTCATCGCCACGACTCTCTGCCCTACTCTGTGTTTGGTGTAGGCTTACTTCGCATTACCTTTAGTGGAAAAAGAGAAAGAAAGAACCAGACGGTGTGCGTGCGTAGACCGTACAACCGAGTAGAAAGCCTGCTGCATTCCTGCTTGCAACACTTTCAAAGATGTACATGGATCTGCTTTTCTTTTGAGGGTCTGAGGCTCATGTGTTTGAGTTTCATTGAATATTTAAGTACTGACAACAGAAAAAAAAAACGACACGCAGTGGGTGTATTCGCTCGACAAAAGCCAAAGTTAGCATGACAAAAGATGGCGGATGATCAGACTGCAAAGGCAAGGCCTCTTGAGAATAGGAGGCCATTCAAGTACCCTTCCTAGGCCAGTGGCCAAACAAACAGGAGATGCAGGGCAAGCAGAGGGCTCCTCGTGCTCTATTCACTCAGTCCTGCTTCCTAATTCACTCTGACGTTCACATGTATATATTCATGTTGACGGTGGAAGTCCAAAGACAGGGATGGGGGTAAATAAAGCGGTGACCTCCACATTGCATGTAGGTACCACTTCCCAGCTGGGATCGGTGTCTCTTCTCAGAGTGCCCTACGCTGCGTTGTCAGACGGCTATTTTTACTCGCTGCGCGGCGCGTCGGCGTGTTCTCAACAGGTGTGAAAGAGTCGCGTCGTTTGCGTCGGACTGTTTTGAACCGTAACCCGATGCCTTGGGAGTGCGATCCGTAATTAACAAATTGCATTGTTCTTTTTCTGTTCGTCGAGCGGGGCGTACTGTAAATGGGGATCGGTGCCGGTGTTCACCTCTAACAAAGGCATGATGGACGAGACAGAAAGGCAATAGAAAGCGTGCGCGTGCGTGTGTGTGTGTGTGTGAGGTGCACATGATAGATAATGCAGTGAGTGTATTTACTGTCAGCAGTGTGTTTGTGAGTCGGTCCACACAGTCTGTATGTCACTGTACTGCGGCATAAATAACATCATTCATCTTGTATACTCGCATTCACGCTGTGAATGGCCTCTTTCAGCCCACGACGCAGATGACGGCCTGGAATCAGGGCTGTTTGCTATTGTTGACCAGCAATTCTTATTTTTAGCCAAGACATTTAGACAACAGCTCTTCCACGGCTTTGACTCCGTCCAATCTAGTCTAGTCTTTTCTTTTAAATTACTCCATTAGGTAATGAATGATTTAATTATACTGAATTTTAACCCAGAATGACTTGACAGCTTGAACTTGACATTGAAAAAATGAAATTCCACATCTAAGATAATATCTGTTGTTGCTCTCAAAAAATGAATGCCATTGTGAGCCGATGTTCCTCGGCTTAAAGTGGAAATCCAGTGGCACACAAACATCCCAGAATCTCTACGACATTCCCTTTCTTTTCTCGAAAGTGCGCCTTCTTCTGATCAATTGATGGGTTTATTTTATTTTTTTCTTGATCACTGAACGTTCATTCATATATCGACCAAAACGTCTAGTGACCGCATCTAGCTATGCCGCTTTATCAAATTCACCGCGGCTGCCTTTCACTTCCTGCGCGTGCCCGACCGCACCAACAACGGCAACAGCGTATCGGAGCACATACTGGTATATAACGCATTGAAAAGCTGTTTCCTAACAAGGGCCAGCTAAAATTGTATCAAATATGGAAATATGGAAGTATTTTTTGACAAAATAATCTTGCGGATTACCAGTTTAAGCAGAGTATAAGCAGTGTCTGGAAGCTACAGTATGCACAGGCCATATAGCTTGATTTAGTGATGTTTATGCAATGGAATTGTAATGTATCAGTAAATGTCAAATATCTTTGAAACTTGGACTTGCAAAAACTTGTGGTATGTGACCCTTCAATCAGACGGTCAGTTCTTGGTAGAAGAAGCAGTACAAGGGAGGAGGAAACGCAGAGATGTCAGGGGGACCTCAGACATGCATTCTTGTACTCAAGTGTGTTCTTGAGAATTCGCAGAGAATTGAATCGCAGAACTAATTTTGACTGTAAATTATGGGTTTGCATCCTTGCCCACCTTTAATAAATGCTGTAATTTAACAACATTGATGTATGTGTTGTAATTTAACACATAGAGTCCCAGCTGGGACACTTAAGTTTGTCAAATATTGAAAGTCTTACCAAAAAGTGTGGGCCATTTCGAGTCAAGGTAACTAAGAACTAAGAAAAAAAGAAACACTTCACGTCACCTTAAGCAGTAATGTTTAAATGACGTATGCTATGCTTGTGACTCCTGTATGTTGTTTGGCAGACTACTCACTAGAGATGTTGGGTAAGGAATTCAAATAACCACCTATTTTAATCTTTAGGGCTTGATGAGGCTTTTATACCTGTGGCAGTGTGAAGAAACGGCTTCACGGCTTCCAAGTGTTTATCAGGTTTACTAAATTAGGGCAAGGGTTTCCGAGGCCCGTCTCGTGCCTTCCGTGTGCCTCGTTACAGCTTTGCCACGGAAACCACTTGGTTGTCGTGTTTGTTACAGCCTACTTTCTTTCCGCTCTGTCCATCCATCATTCTTTCAGGGACCAAATGTTCTTTGTTTCGCTGATAAAGCTGGTGTCAGCTTTTTATTATCTGCACGTTGTCCCGCCCGGCCCGGGATCTTTTTTTTTGGTCCTAGCTGTTCTTTCTGATTGGATAAAGGCTGTGTGTGTGTTTGTCACAGAGATTGAAACTGATAGATTGATACATTTTTCAAAACTGCAAACCGCCCCTCTGGCTTACAGAACTGTGAACGTATACCCAATAAATATATATTCCAAATCTTCTGGCAGAAGATATGAAATAGCCTCCACATATATAATAGAACTCAACAACTTGGCAAATAAAGAGAATTGGAATTGTTTTTTGAAATCTGTCTGCACACGTTAAAATCAACTATAATCATCAGACTCCATAATGTGTTTTACTTACAATACAATGCAAATGTAATGTAAAAGAATGAATGTTAAAGGCTAACTTCTTGATCTTGAACATTCTGCATTGTCTTCTTTCTGCAAACAACGTTATCGACTGTCATCTGAATGGTTTGATCAGCATGTTGCCAGTCGACTACACTAGTCGAGGCATGACACAGCAATAATATGTATGCAGGCAGGCATGTTTTAGCAGATTAGTAAAAGACAAGACATGTTTTAATCTTAAATAGTCTTTACCAACTTTGTAATCCGCTACATCATGTTGACACCGAGCCTCGACATGAGGGAATGTGTTGATTCACAGCGACAAGGACAGACATTTCTCTCAGGTATTTCTGAGACTTTATCCGAGGATCTCGACACACCCAGGTTTATTTCACTTTGTGGGAATTCCATGCAACTCGAGAAACACCCGGAGGACGGAGGATAAGAAAATATTATCCTTAATGTAATATGTGTGAAGACAGCTCACTCCTCGCCAAAAGGAGCTCAGAATGAACAGCGCTCATAGGCACTTGTGTGTCGTTCTGTTCGGCAAAAGCCAAGTGGATCGAGCACTTATCTTGCGCACGTGTCTCAGTCGAGCGCAGTGGAATCGAGACCTGCGGCGCATGGGGAAAAAAAGCGACAGCATCCATCTTGGTGGATTTCATGTCACACGGAGGACCATTACCAGTCCAGCGGCTGTTTTAAAATAACAACAGACGCTCTGCAGAGGAGGGATCGTGAGCATGGGCCGCTCCACCCATCGGTGACTCCACACTGCGGTTGACATGTTTGGCCTCCTGGACCCGTTTCCCCTTCTGATCTTCTCAGAAAGAGGAAGCTCTGGGTTCTATTTGTGTCATGAAACCTCCATGAAGGGTCTCCATCGAAAGTCATCACAGATTAAAAAATTACAGTAATGACTTTCTGTTTCTGCTTCTATTGAAAGGAAAATGCTATTGAGTTGACACGTGACGTCTGCAGGCCGACGTATTCCGGTTGAGTACGAACAGAAACGGGGCTGCCAGGTGAGCGCGGCGGCTCTATTTTCAGCACCGGCTGTCAGAGATTCCCGGGAGATTGTTGGTTAACTGTTCCAGAGAATACGCAGACTCGTCCCATCCGGGAAGACGTCCCC
>OMKR01073731.1:0-17212 GCA_900302355.1 Cyttopsis rosea
AACCCCACAACGCCGCCCCCATCCCTTCTCAGGTTGGAACAGTAATGGGATTAAAACATTCCGGAAGTAGGGAAAGAGAGAGAAAATAATGAAATATTAAACGGGAGAAGAAACTGATGTATTTACTTATGTGAATTTGGAGCACCAGAATAACACACTGAAGAAAGTTGACATCACATTTATACACAGTTCATCGGAGAGGGATGAAGGCCAAGAACAGCAGAGCCAGCGACAGGTAGGAAGGAGTTCAGTGAGTATAGGCTCCAATTCTATGACCAGGAAACGAGCAGGCAGCACAGGCAGCGGAGGTAAAATTGGGGAGTAAAGTATTCTTACTAACAATCTGGCCAAGACACACAATAAAATCAAAATTCATAGGGGGACTAAAATTCAAGGACTCGCATTGATATACTTGATTGGGTTTTCCTCTCACAATCATATTACTGAAGATCTGGTGAATTTAAGATATACTTATTTAATCTTGATCTCTAGATGAGTAATTTTAGTGAAATAAAATAATTTTTCTGTCTAATAGTGTACTACAAGCTGAATTATCTAAATCATCACAAAGTATTTTATTAGCACCGTATGGTACAAGTCAGAGGTTGAGTTGCAGGTGCTAAATAGTAACTCATTCCTTAAGTCACATGTTAAATTTGCATATTTGTATTGGGACAATTGCCGCACCCTAATTTACAATGAAGAAAGGAATGGAAGGATGGAAACTGGGCTTTTTTCCGGGAATCAGAGCCACAAAGCAAACAAGTTCATCAACACATGCATCCCAATGGTTTATCATGACATTCCTAACACTGAAGGTTCAATTCTAGACCAACACAAGCACAAAACTAGAATCGTAATGTCAAGAAAGTGACGGTAAAAATTTAAGATAAAACATTCATATACTGCAACATTGAATCATGTTTGAATTTTGGTGGTGAATTGAAGGGGAAGAGAGGTTGACAGGGGGTCAGAGGGGAAGTAAAGAAGGTAACGAGAGGAAGAGAGAAAGCAGCCAGAAAGACTGAGTCACTCGAAGAGGCCGACAGATGAGGAGGTGAAGGGAGGCAGACGGAGAGAGAGGTTGGGGGTTAGAGGGAAATGAAAAGCAGATATTAACAATGCACCAAGCTGCGGGCTGCTGGCCTGATAGCGTCCTCTGTGTGGCTGATGGTGGTGATGGTCACATGCCCCCCCATGAAAAGAGCTGTGCCACCCCCAGGCACTGTCTCGTCTCATCAAAAGATTCCCAGATTCAAGCCACTGAAAATGAGCCAATGCGATTTGGCACTGTGGTGATACACACCCATGACAAATCCTCATTTACTGGGTTTTCCCCTCCGATCTCTTTTGGTTTTAAGACCAGAGCTACATGGTGCCCTCGGTATTAAACTTGACCAGCGTTTGTTCCAGGAGGGCATGCATCTGTGCAGTTTTTATTTTTAGGATTGAATGATCATTGATCTGTACAGTTGCAGTGCATTCGATGGATGAGTTAGTTAGTTGATACAGCAGATTAATCTCAGATCATTCTCACCAAGAGAATAAACGAGAATTACAACAGGCTGTGATGGATAAATGAAAAAATATTTTGCTTTTATTTTAAAGCCACTTTAAGAAAATCTGAATAAAAAGGGGTTTGCAGTCATCATAACTACATAATCAATTAATCTATTAGGAGTACTATCTAGCTTCCCTTTAAAAATAATTGTTAATAATGTGAATGCTTCCAAGGCCTCCATCGTCCGTCGGCCACAGTGCTTCTGCTGCTTGGTAACAGCCCACTTCCTCTGAACAATAAAGTGACTGTCTTTGTGTCGTGCCTGCGTGTGTGTTTGCATGGAGAGACAGTTGAGCGGAGGGGCATTATGGCACTTTCACCCAAACAAGATTATGAGAAAATACATTGCACCGTCACCATGTGTTATGTCCAAACTACAACTTGTAGCTTCCTTGTTTTTGTCGGTGAAGCTCTGCACTTATCCATTTCATTTCCATGAACAAAATATGAAAACGGGACACAACAGACCATAACAAAGGTTTAGCTTCCAGTAGAGAAACACAGTTTTTTGCCCAATACATTGCATCATTTTATAAATTGTCTACAGTGCAATTAAAGGGCATTTTTAAATCCCTGAAATCTGAGTGTGTGCAGAAAGTGATATGGAATAACAAGGCAACATATACAAAAACATTTATTCACTAACAACAGAAGGTTTTTTCACATAAAACAAAGTAAATGTTTGACTGAAATTAGATTTCCCCCTTGTGGGGAGATTCAACTGATACTTAATTTACATACAGAAGATAAACCTGAAATTAGGGCTTAACAGTGTGTCAGCGCACCAACACATCTAATCACAATAAAACAAGAGCATTTTAGGTGAATTCAATGTCCCTACTTGACTTTTATGGAAGCAAAACTCTCCAGTGTCTGTAAATCCCCCACATACAGAGCCAGCTCATTACGTTTCCTGCCTGGGACATGTATCTAATCTACTTCCCGATAGAACAGGTAACACCTCAGAGAGCTGGAATGTTCTGTCCCAAGAACAGAAGGCAGCTCCCGGCATCGAACCGTTTAATCGGTAATGATAAGCTCGTCGCAGCCCCAGTCCTCGTAGCTGCCATCAGGAAGATACCGCCGAATGATGATGGGGATCTTCCTGCTCCTGTCAGGGGAGAAGATGCTGTGGATGACTTTTGTTCCAAATACAGAGAATGCCGATCAGAGAAAGCAATGTGGCTAAATAAATAGAAATAAAATAACAATGACTGTATGCAGCTCTTGTTGTCTTGACAGTTTTAAAAAGCCATTATGAGACAGAAGACTAACTAAATATGCAGAAATATGTTTGAGTAAATAGAATTTCCTCTACTAATGCTGCAATTACCTTTATAAAGTGAGAATCAATAAAGGAATTGATAAAGAATCTGAAGATGAATTACAACGTTGGAATAGGTCAGAGCCTCACGAACCATCCATTTATATTTACATTCATATTTCACATTTTTGGTACACAACACTAACTTACTTTAGCTCTTTCATTGCAATTTGCAGTGGGTCCGTCTCTCCCTCCAGCTCCACCATGACCGGAGCACACATCCTGCATGTCCATAGATTAGTTTAAACAACAAAAAATGGATTTCTTAGTAAAGTTATAAAAGTGTGCTGACCCTGTGTGTGTGGGCGTGTATGTATGTATGTATGTATGTCAAGTCAAGTTTATTTATATAGCCCTTAATCACAATACAGTCTCAAAGGGCTTCACAAACCCACAATTCAGAGAAATCAATGACATCCCCTTAGTCTAATCCTCAAACCGGACCAGGAAAAACTCCCAGAAAAACGAAAAAGAAAAAAAAAGGAAATATTATGTATGTATGTATGCATGTATGTAATTCCCCTAATGTGTTTACGTGTTTCCATGACGACTTGATAAATATATTTGCACGAAACCTTGGCAAAATCTGAAAAAAAAGAAAAAAAAGCAACTATATTGCCTTAAATTTTGGGTGATCATTGTGGGTGAAGAGACAACATTGCCTACATTTGATGGATAATATACACTATATATAAGTAGTGCTTGAAAAACTGTGGGGGAGTTTTCCCAACCAAGGGAAAATGTGTCAAAATAAAGGATTTTCTCTGCCGAATTTTCCCAAAATTAGTCGCAAAATTTAGGCACGAAAAACGGAACATTTCGCAAATCGCTGGCCAAAATCTTCCACAAAGTAATAGCACACCAGTTGGGATAGAGCTGATTGTTTTGATGTACTTTGGGTGTATGTGGCTCGAATTGGGTGAGGTGTAGTGCAGTAACAATCTGGCATAGCATAGTTCACTGAAGCAGATTATTATTTTACTGAAGGCATGGGAATGAAAACAAAATATAACTCACGCTATCTGAAGGGCCCGTGTCCCGAGAACTCTCGCCCTCTCATATTTCGTCATGTATGGCGTTGTGATCCTCTTCTGGTTCGCTTGCTGGCCATCTCCTGCTGGCAGGATCTGCACATTTTCCTGGTCCTCCTCAAGTGGGAAAAATTGCACAAACTGATAAAACTATACACAGATAATGCTCTAAAAATTTGTCCAACCTTTATAAGAACAGACAAAGTTGACACTTTTGTTGACAACTGGTGCAGTGCCCGCTCCAAAGTTTGGAACGGGCTAATCAGGACAGAGGACTTTTCTTCCTTCCTGCCTTCTTCCCTCCCTTCATTCTTCTATCCTCTCTCCTTCCTTTCCTCCTTCCTTCCTGTCTTTGCTCCTCTTTCTTTGTGACATAATATACTTTGATTCGTTTGTCAGCATTACTAATTCATGAATATACGGAACTACGGGTATGTCACAAAGAAGAAGGAAGAATTCCGAACAGGCATGTTTGAAACGGACACTACAGGATGGAAGAAGGCGGTAAGGAAGAAACGTCCTCTGTCCTAATTAGACCGTTACGAACAGACATGTTTTGAACGGGGACTGCACTAGTGAATTAGTAATGCTGACAAAAACTAATCAAAGTATATTAATATTAGACGTGCCACGTGTCCAAATTGCACCAACAAATTGGACACTGCACGTCCTTGGGTCCTCAGCAATACACCGCCAAGTGCGAAGTAGATCGGATGAACGCTTGTCGAGATAATCGAAGGACATGCATAGAGAAAGACAGATTCCTTGCTTTATTCGAAGATTGTCACATAAAGTTCAAAGTGTTTTATTTGTCAAGTGTACAGTACAACACAAGGTCATTCTGGACAATGAAATTCTTGTGGCAAGGCAAGCAACAACTACGTAGTAGGCACAAACAGATAAGACTTTAAGTACAACCGTAGATCCACGGTGAGAGAATAATGAGGCACAACTCACATCTTCCACGTTTTCCAGGTCATCCAGCCCTTCATCCTCCTCAGCGTCGTCGAAATCCCCATCGTCAAAGCTACAAATTAGTCATAACAATCATTACTAGATGACTGAACGTCTTAAAGGACTTGGTTGTTGTTTACCCCGAGCCGCCACACAACAACGTGTTGTTCCACCCACGCTGTTCCGCCGTCATACGTTACGAATTCCTTTAGTAATATTTGCCACTCTCTCTGAACATCCTTGTACTTACTTATCGTCGTTGTCTGACATGTTTCTTCGTTATTCGAACGCCGGTCTTGTAAAAACGCAGTCGGCTATCTCTGCCACAAGCGCACGGTGGTGTTACTACTTCCGGTACAAACGGTCCGTCAGGAAAATTGTTTCGTGTGTTCTCGGGAACAGGTTCGTAAAGGTTCCGCAGTACAGATTTAAACGTTTAATGGTTTTGCAAGTACAAATGTCCTTATTTATTTATTCATTTGTTTGTTTGTTTTTAGGAATAGGGACGCGTGATGCCGATGGATGGATGCTTGTTCCAACCTCAAGGCGAAAGGTTTCAAGACAGTCGGTTGGAGCTTGTAGCCTGCATTTGTGACGTCACCAGCTCACCGGAAGTGGTTTGAACGTTTCAGCGGTGGCCCCCCCGCCCCAAAAAAAATCAGCACCCCTCGATACTGATACTCATGTTTGTTTGGATTATTGGTGGAAGAGGAAGAGAAAACACAAACAGAAAACTAGAGATATTAAAGTTACAATACGTAACTTTTCCTCTAAAGACAACTAGACCTATGTTATATATTTTGTTGAGTTTTGTACTTACATTATCCCAATTGTTTCCAACAATTTTCAAACCCTGAGAAATCCGTCCTTTTAATGTTGGTAATGGAGTGTTTCATGAAGTCGCCTGTCTCTGTTGCCGGTCACTCTACAATTACTCTACTAACTATTGTTTGATGGGGCACGATTATTTATTGCCATTTGCTGCGCATTCTGTCGCAGAAGCAGTCCCCGTTACAAATGAAGACTACAACTCCCATGATCCCACGCTACTACGACATCATCAGACGCCATCTTTTTGTTATTGTTTTGATTGAGAGACCCCTAGCGGCAGAAATGACATATTGTACCTTTAACAGAAGAATAGACAAATATTAGCAGAAGAATGGATAACACTCTGTAGCAAGTCATTATATGCGCTGTTATATACTGCTTTCATATTGTTTTCTTCCATTGAAACAAATAACTCAACATGCACTCATTAGACAAGACATTTAAACAATTTTAATAAAGCATATCGACATAGATTATATGCATGTATTGTAGCACATAATTTAATAACAGTCGTACAAGACGCTCCAGGTGAAGTGGCTGCTGTGACTCCTGGAGACCACCAAGTGTCGCTGTCCGCGCAGTTTCGGTTCGCCCATCACTACAAATTTATTTAACTTCTCAATGTATAATTCAGTCTTTCACACATTAAACACATACTCACAAGTAAATTGCAATATATACATTTGCTAAATAAACAATTGAAACACATTGAAACACATGAAAACAATGATCAATATTTGTCAATCAAAGCAATCAATCAGATCAATATTTGAAACTGTATTGACAGTAAATAATAAAAATACAAAATACTAACAAAAAATGTCATGCAAAAAATAGCAGAGAAGTAGTTTCCATTGGAATAATAATTTCTTCCTGTGTCAAATGGCGATTAATGCAGTTTATTCATACATTATTCAGTATATTCAGAAGTATATTTCTTTGAACATAGCATTTTTAAGTAGGTAGTAGGCAGTCTTTACAGAGGGGACTGGGCTTCCAAAAATCACCACATGGCTTTGATATCCAAGACGCTCACGTTTCCAGATTTCCTTCCGGTTCTTGCTCATCATTTCTCAGTGGAAGGCACCTCAGTTTTTCTTCTCCTTTGGTTCTTTAGCGCTAAGCATTTTAAATACTTTCATGGGCCTGAATCTTCCTTTTGATTTCTTCAGTTCCTTCAATCCCTCTTTTTGGAATTCTAAAAATGCAACGCAGCACAGTGCACTTGAGTGAAATGATGTACTTTATCTACAAAAGAATGTTCTGAAATGATCAGTGTTTTGGGGATTTTTTGACTTTCTCCCATGGTGACATGGAAATTAATACATTTGAGTCCAGGCTGGGATCAAGCCAAATATTTTGCTAAATTCCAAAAACCTTAGGCAGAAAACAGATACTGTATATGCGAGAGAAGATACCTTTCTTTCCCATCATGGCTTCCAGCACAATATCCTCTTCCTTTTCCCTGTACAACAACGACAACAACAAAAACATTACATTTCTATTTATTGCTGCTAAAAATGTGGAGTATGTGAAAACTCTGCACCTCTGTCTGTCTTGATCCAAGCTGCTGATGATCTGGTTCCTCTCTTCAATGACGGTGACCAGCTCGTCCATCAGCTGCTGCTCGTGACTTCGATCCTCCGTGCTCCACTCGCTCTCTGGATGTTGGGAATACGACGCATCGCATTGAAAAATCACACGACTAACACTCGACTATAAGATACTCGCCTCGATGACGAAACAAAAACGGCAATTCTTATTGTGCTGCAATAACTATTGACAGACAGACAGACAGACACACACACACCTGGTTTGATGAGAAGACATCGGAGCTGATACTCCAAATCTGCCTGCCTCTCCTCTAATTTCTTCTGCTTGGTCCTTGTCGCACAGAAAAGACAAAAGTGATTGTAAGCTTCAACGTGAATTTCAGATGTGCGTCTACGATGAGCGTCACTTGTCAGGTGAGGAAGGGTCGAGTTTGAATACATGATAAATCTTTACCGCACAGTAGACGGTCAAAATATGATATGATTTTTTTACTCACAGATGAACAAGCTCTGCGTCTCGCCGCACCAGCACACATTTCTCCTGGACAAGGGTCACCCAGTCCTGCAGCATTTCCTCTTCCTCTTTCTCTGGAGTTAAAAGGAAACCACAGAAACAAAGTTGTAACTATCCACCACCGATCCATAGATCAAACACCTTGAAGCATCTTGTGGGGCTGTGGAACAAAAACATCTTGGTAAGGGCTTCTAAGATGGCTTCACAAAGTCAAAGTCAAGCAACTGCAATGTCAGTTAGCTTTGTTAATCCAGGCTTTGAGATACGGGTTTGTTCGCATTAAAACTGGTGCCGTCTTCAACAGATAACCAGGTGAAAATAAGGACGTATTCCCTCTTCTATGCAGGGGATATTAACAACGAGGAAAATAATAGGAATAACAATTTTAAAGAACAGTAAAGAACACACAAGAAATAATGCCAATGATCACTGAGTTACAGTGAATAGTCCCCGTGGACTATGAAGCCAAAACAAAATATCTGCATCATAGCCACACATAATGATTAATTTATTTGGAATAAAAAATGGATAAGTTAAAAGGCACTGTTGCACCATTAAGGAAGAAGTATATGACCTTCATTTAAAGCAAATTGTTGATTAGATTTGTGATTTTAAATCACAAAAATGGGTGTGTGATATTTCCATGCCTATATAATAGTTATTCATTGTTAAGCTGCAAACTTAGAAGTCATCTGCAGGTGAGGGGAGCCAGCACTGGCAACCGGCAGGGGACGCAGCTGTCGGAGATTGAGGTAATTCGTAGGGGTGGGAATCACCAGAGGCCCCACGATACGATACTATCGTATCTTTAATACTTAAAGCAACATTATGTAACTTTTTTACCTTAAAATAACAGCTTCAAAATAATTTTGACAGTACACTGACTTGAAATATGGAGAATGGCACCTCTTTCATTCCCACCCACCCCCCAACGTCTGTTCTGGCACTTTAACTTTTGTGTTTGTGGCAAAAGTGTTACGCTTTACGGCACTTGTCACTATGGACATTCGGGTTGCCACGGTTACACCGTGGCCTACACCGATGATTACATTACTAGAGAAATAAAACCCACTTAGTTCATTTTCGTGTATCAACGCCCACATTCATTAAATAAAAAAACTTGAAGATAATCTCGAAGATAATTTGTAAAATACTAAACTGTTGAATACTTAGTCGGACAACGGATGCTGAAAGTGAAAGTTTGTGCGCCAGATCGAAGCACAGTCTGTGGAGTCAGATTTCACTCATCACGGGACGAGAGGAGAGGAAGAAGGCTCCAGACCTTAGATCAGGTCTAGATCGGGACCCATCTTTATCTCTCCATGTCTCATTGCCTAATCTCATGCATAATTTGCGCCCGCTCGTCTGCTGCTCGTCCCTCTGCCGCGTTCCTTTCAATAATACATTGAGAACATGTTTTTATTCATGTATTTTATTTTACTACGAAACAAAAAGGCGGGCAAGACGGACCAGTGATCCACCCGGCACCCGTAGGGCTGGGATCACACCTTACTTTTTTTTCCCACTACCGGTACGCTCGCTGACGCTAGCGTGAGAGAGAGCGTGCAGCATTCCAGGGCCGGGTCCCGGTGCTGCACGGACCCTTCCTGGCGAGGTCCGTGCATGGGGCTCTATAACCTAGGTGTACATGATATTTGTGTTTGTAACATAGACTTATTGAAACGTGACCGATATGGTTCAAATTTGTCCGGTAAATAAATTCTTGGACCTGTCTGGGGGTGGACAACCCGCACGAATTACATTTTTACGAGTTACCATGAATGCAGAGTTTCATGCTGCTTCATCCTGCTTTGGAGCGCTTTGTCTCCTATGCTTAATATATCAGAGAACGGCTCCACTAGTTAATCGATCGCGGATGGCGTGGCAGACGGATAAAAAAAAAAAAAAAAGTGCTAAAATGGGTTCGCCAAAAAGCGAGTTGTTTGCATCCCTGTATATAATAAAATATCGATACTTGGTGCAAAATACCGCGATACTATACTGTATCGATTTTTCCCCATCCCCAGAGTCTTTAAAAGCTGCTGGATGCTTGATCTCTCTCTCTCCACTAGGTGGAATGCCCCAGCGGTATTTCCCCTTGTCCTTCCAATTGCTTGTCCATCATGCCTCACATTGGGCGCAACTGTGCCAACTCTCTTGTCGCTGCGGGGTAGGAGATGGACGAGGAGGCAGGTAGAACACAGGTGGTGTTTATTCAAACAGAAAATAAATGTTTGTCTGAAAAGACGAACGTCGCACAGCTCTGCAATGTATCGCTGATCTAATCTGATCTGTGCAGAACATATTAGATATATACAATGGTATAAAACAACAACAAAATCAAAACCTACAAAAATGTAGGTTTGGATTTTTTTTCTCCCTTAATAATAAAAACCTTCATCTAAAAACTGCATTTTGTGTTTACTTGTGTTGTCTTTGACTAATATTTAAATTTGTTTGATGATCTGAAACATTTAAGTGTGACAAACATGCAAAAAAATAAGAAATCAGGAAGGGGGCAAACACTTTTTCACACCACTGTACAACTTGTGCCAACATGCATGTGCCAACATTACCATTTTTGCAATCTCTCAGCGCCTTCTCCATTTTGACGCCTCTTAGCTCCAGCGCCTCCAGCTGCTGGTTCAGTTTTTCCATCTCCACCTGCAGGTCTTCAGTGGGAAGGAATGGATCCGTTTGAACCTGATCATAAATAGACAAAACTCACTGTCAAATACCTAATGAAAGTGAAATACAAAAATAAAGCAGAATTTCAGAACATTGAAATTAATCTTTATTTCATGTTTAATTATCTGCAATGTGGATTTTCTTTTCACAAAATATTGTCAGATTTTTTTTTTAGATCTTTATTATTTCAAAACAAAACTGCAGTCAGAAAGTAACTGATCAATGAGGTTAATGTCGGTTAATAAAACTGCTTACAAGAAGAGAAGAAATATTTATGTTAAAGGTTAAATAATTTTTTTTTGTAGATTGACACTTGTAGGGAGTAAATACACTTAAAACACAAGTAACGGACCAGACGGCTAAATGTTAACTTATATGTATATAGTTCCGGGCAATAATTTGTTATTAAAATAACAGAGAATTCCACACAATATCAATACAAATGCCAACTGATTAGGTCCTATCTTGTATTGTTTTATGATCATCCATTTAAATCAAATTAAGTCAAAAGTCTAAATCAAGTCTCAAGTTCATTATAATATATTACAGTATATATAGCTGACACAATATTACCTTCCTCTTGATGGGAGGGAAGCCATAACCGGGCGCATGTGCCCGTCTGGAAGGAGCGGCCTGAAAAGTCTCAGATTTAGGAATTGAAGATTTTCGATCGAAAGGGTTCCTTTTGCAGACCTAACGGAAATGGAACACGATTAAAAACAAAAAGGGAAAATAGAAAACACATAGACACATCATTGAGTTGTTGACAGTATAATCTACAGTGACTTTACCCCAAATTAAAACCTATTGCGGGATCATAAGGTTGTGTTTGCTGCCACAATTAGGAGGAAAAATTATCTAATTTTATCTCACAGAATGTACAGTAGAAGCGTGCCTGACAGGCCTCACATGCAGGCTACAGTTAAGGTACTGATGAAAGTACGGTCATATGTTCAGATGTTTGTTTCTGACAAAGTTGAATGTTTTAATTTTATGTTTATTGATCAAACTGTGACAACGCAGGATATTCATATCAGTGTTTCTGGCAGCGACTAAATAAAGCACTTGGATTGTATTAGGAACAGTTTCCATATACAGTATATTGATTTATGTTTTAGTCAACTAAACAACAGTCATTCCCATGGGGCTCTGATGGACAACATTCAACTGTGCACGATATGTAACATACAACATCTTACCTTGCTCTGGGATTGTGTCATTCCATCACAATCATTTTTTTCAGGTTGCTCAGTAGAGACAGAAGGTCTGTGGGGGATGGCGGAGGGGAGGGCTGGCACAGAGACGCTTTTGGGGAATGGGAGACTATGTGCAACGGCCGACAGGGTACATAGCCCTGCTGTCTCTGCAAAACCTTCAGCCAGGTCGGGGAAGGCCAGTCCACCAGCAATGCCGGCCAAGCATGGACAATCACTCTCAATATCAGCTGAAGTGTGTATGCCACAGGATCCGGCTAAACCAGGTAGTCCAAGATCAATGTTGAAATCACCTCCAGCCAGTTCACTCAGAGCACCTTCTGTAGCTAAATTTGGAAGACTGTGCTCACTTGATGAACGTGAACCTCCTAGCAAACCTTCCCTTACCAATTCATTCAACCCAAGTCCACCAAATTCAGCATTTAGTTCAGGAACACCTAATTCACTTGACACTCCACCAGCCATTCCATCATCCCCATCTAAGCCTGTTATCTCCAGTCCCACAGCTCCGCCCACAAGCTCTGGTACTCCTACACCAACCGCCGTAGTAGGACACCCATCAGGGCCACCCAATCCCGTCAACCTTGGTAATCCAAAGGAACTGGCTGCTGCAGCCATATCAGGGACGACTCCAAGCGCTTCTGCAGGAACGGCCATGTCGGGAATTCCACCAGCTCCACTTGAACCTCCAGTTAAACCATCAACACCAGCAGCTTGAGACAGAACGGATATATCCACTGAGGTCACTCTCCCCGCCAGGCCGGTTACTGCAAGTCCACCAACCAACAGAGCTAGATCAGGTTTCCCAAGTGAACCTTCAGGACCGGCTTTGACCACATCATGTGATTCAGGTAGACCCAGTGCATTAGGGTTGTCTGTGTTTTGACTATCACTTCTTCTCATACAAGGTGGGCTGTGGGAAGCAGCTGAACCGTCTCTCTCTGCAGAGTCTAAAGTCTGTAAAGGAGGATCGCTACAAGCGTCTTTCTTTAATGGAATCGGTTTACCAGCTGGTTTATCATTTGTACTGTCACCTGAGCTCAGCGAACCTTGTGTGTCTGCTGACTGGTTGGCAGCTTCAGGCTCAGTGGCCTCCTTTCTTGCATTTTCATTAGTGTCCACAATCACGTCACCAAAAGGGTTGCTGGGGGTGGCCCTGGGTCTGAACCAAGTCCCCCGCATGGCAGGGGAGGAGCTTGATCGAGGAGGAGTCATGGGGGCTGGTGCAGGGGGAAGTTGTGTCCATGGTCCTGGGTGGACAATGGCCATCCAGGGATGGTTCATTTTGACTTTATGGCTGGTCGGACTAGTTCTAGAAGGTGTAGGACAATGAGAAAAAAAATACATTTTAGTGACCTAAGTGCAGGACAGAATTGTAATTTTTTCTGCAATTGAGAATAATCAAAAATCTGTTTTTATTCTTTAAAAATTCTGAATAATGTTGTAGTCCATTTCATGTTCCCAGCTAGTCCATAATGCAGCAACCCTGTTCTCCACTAGTTCTGCACAACCAGAGCAACTAATATTAACAAATTGGTTTGATTCTACACATGAATAAAACCTTGTTTTTTAATCATTTCCTGAGCATTTTTAAAAGCACATTCTTGGCCTGGTCCCTAGCTACACTGCAATTTACATTCAACCCTATTAGCTTACCCTAGCTTCCTGCGATTATGATTCAATGGTTAAATATAAAACTTTAATAGCTGTTAGTATTGGAATTATCCATACAGAATGAAACAATTATCATCATCATATGAGATGGCGAGACCCATGTGAGATCTGTGAACAATTTGACAAAAGTGTCTGTGTATTGGATATTACACATGTGGAATTATAATAACAACACTAATGGTTTACGTATTACAGGAGGAGGGTTATTATGGTAGTGAACGCTGCTGTATTTGACCAAATATGAGCACTATTTATTTACTTATGCCATCAAGGTTCCTTGACTTTGAAACACAGCAACTGTGCCGGCCCAATTTTTAAAACCCTGTGGCGTTTGGTTTTGATACACTTACATGCTGGAGGAACCGGGCGGAGATTCAGTTTGACTGGATGGTTTGCCTGCACAGAGGAACAGACAGGAAATGAAAAGTTTTCAGTCAGTCAATAGGATGTTACATAAACACCCACGCACACACAGAATGTCTGGGAGACATTGAAAATTCTGTTAAAAATACTTCTTTGCGAATACTCACCTGTAGAGCTGGAGCTCTTCATTTTCTCCAATGTTTTGCTTCTAGGCATAGGAACAGGTGGCACAGAAGAGTTTACGTTCATGTGTCTCGGTGCCGCAACTGGCAGACGGCTTCCTTCTGAAAGTGAAACACCTGATGATGGAACAGTGAGCCCAGGGGGTAGTAGAGCCTCTGTCACGTCCCCCTGCAACTTGGCGTCTGCCAGGATGGGTGGCTTGTCCTTTGAGCCTCTGCTTTCTCCTCTTCTACATGCCAAGCCGTCTTGTGACTCTATTTTCTGAGTGTAATAAGCAAGTCCACTCACAGAACGTCTACCTTCCCCAATACTCAACTTTGGGGTGATTCTTGGTAGGTCTAATTTGCCCACCGAGCTCAGGGCAGATATTTTCAGTCTCTGTGATATAGTGGGTGCAGATCAATGAGCCGGTATCCCGTCCCGGTCTATAAGATCCTGGGAGAAGGCTGCTACTGCATACTTTGCCTCTGAAATACGAGAATAAGGATTTTCACTGAGAAGGCATCGGTGATACTTTGTATACACGGCTTAATAGAGCATGAAAGACAGTGATTGTCTTGTACATTTGATAGTACTGAATTCCAAATAACTAGAATCAAAGAAAATAGAATCAAAGAAACCCAAAGTTATAATCAAAATACCCCAATTGACTCATTAACCACAGAAAAATGATTATTATGATACCAGGGAGTAACATACGTAAGCCCACATTCTACTGTATTTCATTTAAGTGAACCTAGCCACCATACTTGGTCAGAATAGCAAATGGGAATTGTTGTAGTTCAAAAACACCTGACCCAAGGCCAGATGACCAATTATGGTGGTAGGTTCACTGAAATGAAATGATGAAATGAAACACTTATATCATATATCTTCTCAAAGTAAGAATATGTTTTTGTTACCTGCTGATCTTTGCTGTTACCTGACGCAACTGCGATGGTAGACATTTCCTTCAACTCGATCCCTCTGTACCAGATGAATATGCTTCCTACACAAACTGCACACAATCACTAGATTGCGTCTGGATCCATCATCTTCTGTGCTGGAACAATGACCAGACGAGGTCTGAAAACAGAAGAGAAGCTGGCGCCTGACTATGACAAAATAGCAAACAAGATAAAAGAAAATGCTTTGTTGACATTAGCAGTTATGTGCCCATTTTAAAAGACTCAACCAGAGGGGGTTTCACGGCAGAAGAAGCTTTGCTCTTTTTGAGATTGGTTTGGATTGTGGTGTGGGATGACACCAAACTGGCAGGACTGGCTGCAAAGTAAAGAGAATGCAAGCAGGTGACACAATTACATAAGCAAATTGGTTTGACATACAATTTTGTCTTTTTTGCTTTGAGAGATGACTCTTTGGGGCAATTCTTTGGGACATTATGGGAAAATGAAGCTACTGTGATGGCATCAACAGTGACGTGGTGCCCCCTCTACACCCCTCGATTAGCTTCACACTGTGATTGAAGAAGCAGTAGAACTGGTAGAGGTGGGTGATGACACCTAGACGATCAGGCACCTCAGAGGACACCATGTCCTCTGGATCCAGCAGGGCAGGGATCCCCAGTTTGGTCTCTGCAACCTCAAAGGCCTTACGAATCAGGAAAGATAATGAGGGATCAATATTCTATTCTGTATTTTCAATTAATATTTCCAATTGCACAACACTTGGAAAGGAAGAAAATGAAAGAAATTTGGTATTTGGCAGCCCAAGATGTTCAAGCAGATTGTTTCAAAGTCAAGTCATGTCAAAAATACACAATGGAAATACACAAAATAATAATAGAAACTACACAAAGCTAGTAAGGCAATGCCATTTCAACACCATTTCGACCACGGCAGACTATACTCTACAGGCTAAATTAACTCCATAACCATACTGTTATTTTCATAAACATGATTTTTGGAGAGGGAGCTGAAGTCTCTGGAGCAAAGTTGACAGTGGGTCATTAGTTAATAAGGAAATGAGAATATGTTATTAGACATGTGCTCAGACATGTGATCATGCAGATAGGAATAGAACAGACATAGTGGTGAGAAAAAGAAAACACTATTACTAATTACTTATTTTAACTCATTTGTTCTATGCAAAAGGTAATCTGCGTGTCCCACAGCCTGTGGGCTAGAACCAGGGAAAAGTGAGGTCAGGGGGATTAGGCGGAGGAGAGCATCTTAAGGTTTTTAGGCCTCCTGCAGCTCATGATTACATGGTAATGTTCCAGATCCAGAACACTTTCAAATAAGGATTCCAAGTGATCAGGGAGTTTTTCAAACACTGTACCAATGAGTTGAGTGTCTGTCACTGCCACCTGAGGACATTTGTGCGCTTTTAATGTCCATAAGGTCGAAAGCCTGAAATATCAAGCAGTTAATTAAATTTAATTATAATACCTTAAAAATTAACTAGCATTTAAATGAATTCAGCGTCCTGGCAACATGGTGCCAGGACAACAACCTCTCTCTCAACGTCGGCAAAACCAAGGAGATGATTGTGGACTACAGGAAGGGACAGCAGGGGAGACACGCCCCCATCCACATCGACGGAGCTGAAGTGGAGAGAGTCTCCAGCTTCATGTTCCTCGGTGTGTTCATCAATGACCTCTCCTGGTCCAAGCAAGCGGTTGCGGCAACAAAAACTGCCCAACAGCGACTGTACTTCCTGAGGAGACTCAAGAAGTTTGGCATGTCTGTCAGGACTCTCACCACCTTCTACAGATGCACCATTGAGAGCACTCTCACCGGCTGCCTCACCGCCTGGTACGGCAGCTGCTCCGCTGCGGATCGCAAGGCGCTCCAGAGGGTGGTGAACGCATCATTGACTGTCACCTCCCCTCCGTGCAAGGCATCTACCACACACGATGCCTTAGGAAAGCACGGAAAATCATTAACGACTACAGCCATCCAGGCTATGGACTGTTTACGCTGCTACCGTCTGGTAAACGTTACCGGAGCATCCGGGCACGGACTACCAGACTCACAAACAGTTTTTACCCACAGGCCATCAGGCTTCTTAACCTGCAACATCTCTAGTCTCCTATGTTAATTAATGCACATCACCACAACCTAACATACATATCCACCGGCACTCCTTCACTTTATATTTATATCTATTTATAATGTGCAATAGTCTTAGTACATTTTAGTTTTCGTTTTTTTTTAAATCTCATTGTTATGTACACATATGTTACCCTTGCCCTTACTTCGATCTCGTGCCCTTATATGTGACCTCTACTTGTACGGTTGTACTTAAATTCTTATCTGTTTGTGCCTACTACGTAGTTGCTTGCCTTGCCCCAAGAATTTCATTGTCCAGAATGACAGGG